>QLOM01005054.1:0-12384 GCA_003313785.1 Termitomyces sp. MG148
GCAGGTCAACAAGCTGTTTCAGCAGTGGATAAGGGGGCAGAAGAGGCAAGAGAGGGCCAAAATCAATTTTGTTGCCCAACAAAGCATTAAAAATACTTTGCTGAGGCTTGTAGTAGTCTAGAGAAAGAGGGCATTTTGTTGCTCTCTGGGGGTTCTGGTGGGTTGACAAGTTGTTTCAGTGGTGGAGAGGGGGGGCAAGAGAAGCAAAAAGAGGTCAAAATCAATTTCATCACTCAACAAAGCATTAAAAATGCTTTGTTGGGGCTTGTCATGGTCCAGAGAGGGAATTTTGTTACTTTCTGGGGGTTCTAGCAGGTTGACAAGGCAGCTGGATGGGCAGGAGAGAGGGAGGGGGAGTGGAAAATGAAACCTCCAGAAACGGAGATTTCAGCACCAAAAAAAGTGCCAAAAATGCCCTGTTGTCACAGATTCAACATTGCTTGGAGGTGAAAGGGTAGTAGGCTTGTGTTGAAGCTGAGGAGATCAAGGGCAAGGGTTGGTGCTGAGCTGAGAAGAATAATCAGCTGCTCCTATATTTAGTAGTCTTGACTTGCAAATAAGCTTTTTGGTTCTTGTGGACTCTGAAAGCCAGTTTCAAAACTTGAATGTGTTCAAGCAAACACAGAGTGAGTTGCTATTTTTTAAAAATCTTGATGTGACCACTGACCCATGACAACCAAATCAGCATGTCAATCAGTGCCTAATGAATGACATGCTCACCAACACAATGTGTGGTTCTGATTCATGTTTTTGCAGAAACATTTTAGATATTTTTTATTTGTTTTTCTTTGGAAATAATAAAAATATTTTCTTTGTATTCTGTTTAAAAAAAAACAAAGCATTTTATGCAAAAAAATTTAATTATAAAATGATAAAGGTATACTGAGAAAAACAAAGGAATATAATTTTAATGTTTTCTGAAAAACATTTTAGAAACACAAATTGTGTTTCTGAGGTGTTTCTCAAGAAACATACAAAGAAAAAGAATATTTTTTTCTCACAAAACATTATATAAACACAATAAATTTGATTTAATTTTTTTCAAATTTATATTTTAATTATTATTTGAGATAAACCTGTAAGAAATTACATGTCATATTTCTAAAAGGTTTTTCTCCCAAAACTCACAGGATTTCCTGAAGTGAATGTTGCTTGCAGTTGCCAGGACCCCCCTAGCAGCCCACCATATGCTTGCACACACTGCTGGGACTGGAAAGTATTTCCATGGAAAAAAGTGCAAAAGAAACCTGTTGTACCACTTCCATGTTGTTTTTCTCCAAGAAAATATTTCCCCACCAAGATAGTTAGAAAAATTTTCACCTTTTTTCCAACTTTTTTCCAATGAAAAATACTATCTTTTTATCATTCTTTTCCTAGAAATAGTGCCTTTTTTAGGGCAAAAGTATGAAAAAGCAGCATTTTTTCAGAAGAACAGTGGCAAAAGGAAACATTTTTCTAAATATTTTGGTGAGAAAATGCTTACATATTTCTTGGATAAACACCACATAGAAGTGGTATAACAGGTTTCTTTTGTACTTTTTTCAATGGAAATACTTTCCAGTGTCAGCAGTGACACATGATGCACTGTGCTGGAGGTGGCTTTGACTGGTCAATATCTCACAACTCGCTGTTTGAACTCTCAAAACTTGCATTGATGAACTTCCTGAGGTCCTACCACAACACAATACCTGAAGACCTTGTCATCTCCAGACCCAACTCTGATGGCACAGTAAACTCATTCTTTCACAGCAGTGCACTGCCAAGACCATAACTGGCACACTAAGCACAGCTGCCAGAGATGTCTTTGAAGTTCATGCCAATTTGCTGTCCATTGACTTTTTCTTTCATAAAATCCTATTCAGGGCTGCAGTGCATCTTTCCTCATTGCTCCCCTCCTACTCTGTGGTTCACAGAGATGCCTGGCAATATGTTGCTTGGTACTACTTGCCTCTACACCACCTATTCTTCATGACTAGAGTAAACCCTGCCAGCATCAAAACAGTGAACCTGGTTTGACATTGCCCCAACTACATCTCCTCATCTTCTATTCACATTGATGACAACAAGACCATAGCACTTGCCTTAGCAAACAACACCTTCCGGCTTCTGTGGTGATTTACTGTGATGGATTGGGCTACAAAGATGGTGTGGGAGGATCAGCAGTCCTATACAAGCACAGCAAAGAAACTTGGTTCCTTAGCTCCTTTCTAAGCCACAAGTCCCTTCACATAGTATATGAAGCAGAAGCTGTGAGCATAGCCATGGTCCTGCATTTACTGATTAGCTTAGGATGCAGGCTCCTAGCCAAAGCTGTCATTGGGACTGACAGTCAAGCCACAATCAAGGCCCTCCTTAATCAATAGAATGTGCTGATGAACTTGCTAAGCATGCAGCCAAAGATCACTTGAGCAGATTCTATGGACCCAGCTCAATCCTTCCATATCCAGCAAGAACCCCTGGTGCCCACTCCAGAAGGTTCCTGAGCCCTGTGTAACCAGGATGGCCTCAACGCCGCCTCTGCCATCCTATGGTCCCTGAATCCCAAAGAAGGACTGTTCATCACCCGCAATGTAAGTTTTTCTGCCCGTCTCTATGCTCACTCTATTTCTAGCACCTCAACCTGCAACATCCCCAATGAACAATGACAACAAAACATTGTGCTACATGGACAACTAGAATGCTCAGAGTAACCCTGGCTCTTCCCAGCAGCCCCAGAAGAGCATTCCCCCCTTTCAGCACAACTGACCCCTGCATTTCAACCTATGACAGCTCCCCAACCAAAGCATGCCCCAATCAGCCCTGCTCATTGAAAGAAGAGGTCTAGAACCCTGCAATATGGGACAAGGACTCCCTCTCAACTCCGGCCCTCCCCGACCTCTGCATAATCCCAGACCCCCAGGACTCCCTCCTCCTCCTCCTCTAAAAAGACTCCCACCCCTGTTTGAACTAGTAAATCTAGGACCAAATAGCCCTCCACCTCCACAATGGATGCTAGGACTCCCTTCCAGAGATGATGGACTCTCCAGTAGCGGACCTCTGGATGGTGGACCCCCAGAAGGCTGAGGCCCCATGCTGAATGCCTTCCCACCACTACAGAGCAGACACCACCACTATTACTATTACAATGCTGCCCCATGCAACCAAAACCCCCAGAACAATGCGTGCAACGCCCTTGCCCATGAAAAGAAGTTGGACATCCAGAAGCCTGAGTCTTTCATTGGTCATGATCCTTGTAAATGGCACACTTACCTCACTCAGTGTCTAAACATGTTCTAGGCTAAACCCCTCACCTTCCAACTCAAGAGCACGTCTGTGCTTTTTGCTGCATCCTATTTGCAGGGAATTGCCTTTGATCACTACACTGCCCTCCTCCAGTGTGATCCTCACAGCCTGGTACTCTCCAACTGGCAAGTCTTTGTCACAGAATTCTCAAGCAAGTTCAGAGTATTTGACATGGTAGCCAAGGCCCAAGAACAACCTGTTCAACCTCTGGATGCACTCCAAAGAATGTTTCACTACCTTTATTGTACATTTTGAGAAGGAAACTTATGAGACAGGCTGGAATTACAACGCTCTTCAGTATGCTCTTTGGTGTGCCCTACTGCAATGCATCAAGAACATCCTCTGCCTGGCACCCAAGCAGGCTGACTACACTGGATACAAGGCCCTTGTCATGCAGATTGACCAATGGTATTGGGAAGAACAGAGCAAGTACAGCATCAACCAGAGCCAATAGAGCACCTCTGGAGGTCAGAACTGGCAAGAAGGTATCACAAATAATACTATTAATCGACCCACTAACATCTCCAACCCCCTACTGCCCCCGGAGCTTGTCCCTCTATAACTGGAACCCCTCTCCCAATAACTGACTCCCCGGACCTTGCCCCCCTGCCAAACTTAACGCCAACAACACTATTGAGGCACCCAAGCCACCTCCTGACAACCCAACAACTCAGGAACCCCCTGATATTGACTCCGAAGCACTCAAAGACAAGGAGGCAACTATGCGCAAATCGGTTCCAAAACTTTGGTAGGCCCTGAAACAATGTACCCAAAGATGTACAGGAGCGTTGTCAGAAAGAAGTAGTATGTATCTTGTGTGGAGAACTGGAACATTTCATTGATGAGTGTCCTAAACAGAAAACTTTAGGCTGTGCTGTATGGACACTGGAAGGAGACAACTCAGATTTCCAATTCTTGGAAAACAATGGAGTAAAACTTGCTGCTGCCATATTCCTCAAACTGCAATCCTGCAACAATGACGCCCCTACCTTGGACAACTCTTGGAGCACCAACACCCCCTGCATGACATCCAGAAGCATCTCTTCACTCCTTCCTCAACACTTCCCACAACAAATACTCAGGATCCACTCCAGCCACCTGGAGGAAACAACAGCCAAGAACCTCAACACAACACAAAGAAAGTACCAATAGACCCAGGGAGCCCCCTGTTGACCTTCCAGCAAACCCTGGGACTCCCGGGACTAGCAGTTCACAGATGGCAGTAGTGGGCCCAACTCTTGCCTCTGGATCCACCAGGGATTCAACTCCCACTCAAGCCCTGCATTCCCACCTTATTTTCCTCAATTATTCACTTATGACTCCGCAGAACAACGGCTCAGGAATTAGCTTATATTACATTTTTAGCCTCTGCCAGAGGAACATGAAACAACAAGAAAACAAAAAAACAAGAAGAAGGAGAGGAGAAGAGCCCAGGGCCCAAGTTCAAGGTCATGAATTCACTCTCTCATCACTCCATTCCACATGCCCACCCCCCCTGTCAGGTTCCGCTGACCCGGGGGCTCAGCAATTCTGGGCGAGGCCTTACCAAGCGGACTCGGACAGCTACGGACACGCCAGGACTCAGAGAGGACCGGAGGAAGGCGCCGGGAGGAGGTGACGTGCGCTGGGAGCGTGGGAAGACCAGATGAAGTGTTCCGGGGTTGGCGCAAGCAAGGGGCGAGCGCCGGATGAGAAGGTTCTACTGGGGAAAGTTCGGGTTAAACGGCGCAATGAGTGGCGTGCCGGCAGCGAACTATCCGGGGAAATCAGGGGGCTGATAGGCGAATAGGCAATTTAGAGTTTGACAGGTGTGGGACCGAGCTCAGAGGAGCGGAGAATGCGGACCGGAGAAGATAAGAGATCGGAATACAAGAAGGGAAGGGAAGGAGAAACTTGAGGCAGAGACGAGGACGGAGGAAAGAGACGGATGAGCAAAGGAGATGGAATTAAGAGAGTAGATAGAGACAATTGCCGCGTGAGGGAGGACGTGGCGCGACAAGAGGACGCGCTGAGGCATGATGCGGGAGTTGATGCGGGATGAAGCATGATGCGTGGGTTGATGCACGGGGCGATGCATGATGCGTGGGTTGATGCGCAGGGCAATGCATGATGCACGGCGTGATGCGTGGCATGAAGCGATCATGCATGATGCGTCGAATGATGCGTGATGCGCCGGGTGTTGTGTGGGTCGCCGTGTTGTCGCACCGGGAATCCCCGGGGGTCGTCGGTAGTGTCCGTGGGGTGCCCAGGGGAACGTCAGGGTTGACCGGAGTATGACGTGATGGCCGTATTGGGTGTTCGTGGAGTTCGTCCCGAGTCGAGGTCGTGCAAGGGGTGTTTGCCGGGGTGTGTGGTGTGGTCCCGGGCTCAGGGCTCAGGCCCGGGGGTGGGTCGTGACACCCCCCTCCCCACCAATGGCCAACAACACCTCCATCTGGATCCTTAGTGCCTCTATACTGTCCTCCTATGTAGATAAGACCTCTCTGTGTTCCTCTGCCGGTGCCCTGCCAATAACCACCTGAGCTGTGACACTCCCTGCTCCAATTCCAGGGGGAACTTGTTTGGCATCCATCCAATATCTTTCTGGATCAAAGCGTCCATTGATGATGCTTGAAAGTTGCTAAAACGTTGGCAACAATGTGCTTGTATAGCACCATAAGACAAAAGGCGGTAAACAAAGTTGGCAAGGTAGAGTCAGCAGGACTGTATCACTTAGTGACTCTGAGGACTTAGAATGCGCTGAAATGTGATCTAAACTATGGGGCGTATGATTCAATGATGGCTAAGACAAAATATGTACAGTATTTATAGGTGTTAAGTCACCATGGTAATTAAACTAAAAGTTGCTAATCAAGAAAAATAATGATAATTACAATGGAATGTGAAAGTTGCTAAGTGACAGCGTCTGTCAAGTCAGTAAGTGATACAGTGAAAGAGGCCAAATGCATGGGGACTGTTGCTAAAGCCTGAAACCATCAAGGGGGCTTGGCTTGCGTGAGTTGCTAAGCATCAGATAAGCTATAAGCGTTACTAATATCTGAAACCATCAAGGGGCCTGTCGCTAAGCATTGCTAAAGTGATCTGATGTCAGATCTTTGAGAAGCACTGGGTTTTGATAGGTGTCGCTAAAGGCCCTGGCATTGGTTATCACTGATCGGGGACCTGAAGGGGGGCTGGGCTAAAGTCAGGTGAGTGGCAGGTGATTGCCAAGTCAGGTGGTTGCTGAAGTCCTGTGATTGCCAAGTCTTGTGACCACCATATGACCAGTAAATTGTCATCTGACTGCCAAGTCAGGTGGTCGCTAAGTCCCATGATTCTGCGCGTTGCGTCCTGTAGCCTGAGTTCAATCCCTGCTAGCTGCAAAATATAAGTCACTAAAAATAGTGCTGGTGCACTGAGCTCAGCCAGAGGCTTATCACCGTGGCAGAGGCCCCATCAAGCAAGACCCGGTACTCCTGAACTCAACCTAGACAAATGGTTAGCAACCTTGAATACAACGATGAGACTGCTCACAAAGTATCCCAACTCACTCCCCAATGCCGCCTCACCCACCATCCACTCTTGCTGACAAATAGCCAGACTCTCTGCCATCCATGCCAACCTCAACTCCCTCAATAAACAGGCAATCTGCTCCATTTGAAGATCTACTCCCACTCCAGAATCCTGCTCTGCAATCCTCCTTGATCTTGAATCTATCCTTGTAAGCTAGGCCTGCAACTTGCACACCTCCAGGACTTGTTTGTTCTCCCTCCCCAGTGCATCATCATGTGCTTGCCAGACGGCATCCCGCTCCTCCCATGTCTGCTGCAAGTCTGCCTCCTGCTGTAACAACCACCTCACTAAAGCTTCCAACCGCTGGTGCAAGCCCAAGTTTGCTGCAAACAACTCCTGATTGGCCACTACCTGGGTAAAATCAACCGCATGCATAGACTGAGAGGAGAAGACATGAAGCCTGGAGGGGCTCACCTCAGGGGAAGACCTCCAAGGATGGTTGGAAGGAGGACCAGAACCTGCCTCCAGAGACAGGAACACTTGCCACTTACTTTTACCCTGACCTCCTGGACCAGGAAACTCCGTGTGGCACTTCTTGCAAGGTGGCCTCACCTTTCCCATTGGCACCTCCACCCCCTTGTTGCTACTCTTTTCTTTACTCCCCGTGGCCTCACTGATGCCTTCAACTTTGATCCTTCCACCATCTGACTCAAGACCCATGCTTCCTCCCAACCCTGCTCCCACAACATGCATGATGCACACTATAGCTGCAACACCAAACACCGCTTGTGCTTAGACCAACACAAGTCACACACTAAAGAATTCCGATGGAAGCCCACCTCTGGCACTGCAAAAGTGCAGATATCCCTGCAACATGCACAAAACACGCACTAACCACCCTCAGATACACCACCCACAAGACAGGGAAAAAAAAACTCATGGGGCCATGGGACTGGCACCATTCCAGAGTAGGAGAACCCCAGGCTCACTCCAACACAGCAACAAACGCCTCAGGGGTCATGCTTGCATGAAGAATGCACTGCGTGAAAGGGATAGGATGTATCTTGCCTGGAACCCACCCAAGACATGACTGCTTCACTAGAGGCCCCGGCATAGAGCGGGGAGGCACAGGGATCACTATCCAGGGCTGAGGAGCAGCCCTCTGCAAACCCACCCCCTGGGATGTTGCTTGGGCCTTCACCACCCACATCATCTTCTGGGAAATGGCATCAGTAGACAACACAGGAACTTGCTCTGACACACTCACAATGATGGCAGAGAATGTCAAGCATCTGGAGGTTCTTACAATGATCATGGGGGGCCCAATAGGCCTTGTACACTGCCCACGTCTCCATGCAGTTGTCACCAAAAAGAGGCAGGGTGGGGGAAGGAGATGGGGAAGAGAGTAAAGAGAATGGAGGAGGAGGAGATAACATGAAAGAACAGGACTAAATTACTAAAAAAAATTTCAGAAAGCTCTTTTTATACCCCCTAAGCAAGCTTCTTGACAACTCTCAGGGCTTCAACTTTGACTCTCACAACAACAATGATCTCCCATGGTCAACCTGCACCAGGTCTTGGTACTGAGGAGGGAGTAATGTCATGATCCATCAACCCCACACCCAACTCCAGGATCTTGAACCCACCCCTACGCTCTCAGAAATCCCAGAAGATAATCCTCCACCAGCCTCATAAGCCTGGGGCCAATTCTCTGCCAGTGACCTCACCCCCATGACCATCACAGACGCTACTGCTAATCACCCTGGCTATTGATCCCATCAGCCTGGCTGCTACTGACCACTTCTGAGAAATCACACAACCCTCTCCAGACATCACTGACCCTTTCCAGACATTGCCAGCCCCCTCTGGCAATCACACCATCACTTGCTAATAAGACTCTGGCAGAGCTCAGCGCACCAGCACTATTTTTAGTGACTTATATTTTGCAGCTAGCAGGGATCAAACTCAGGCTACAGAACATGATGTGCAGGATCACAGGACTTAGTGACCACATGACTTGGCGATCACTTGCTACTCACCTGACTCCAGCCCGGCCCCCTTCAAGTCCCCAATCAGTGATAACCAATGCCAGAGCCTTTAGCAATGCCTATCAAAAGCCAGTGCTTCTCAAAGATCCAATGACAGATCACTTTAGCAACGCTTGGCAAGTTACGTGAGACAAGTCCACATGATGGTTTCAGATATCAACAACGCTTACAGTTGATCTGACGCTTAGCAACCTATGCAAGACAGGCCCCCTTGATGGTTTCAGGCCTTAGCAACAGTCCCCGTGCATTTGGCCTCTTTCACTGCTAGGATGTTAAGTTAAAGCTTGCCAACTTGACAGATGCCATTGCTTAGCGACTTTCACGTTCCATTGTACTTGTCTCCATTTTTTTGTGATTGATTAATTAGCAACTTTTTAGTTTAATTACCACGGCGGCCTAGCACCTATAAATACTGTACATATCTTGTCTTAGCCAGAATCAAATTGTACGCCCCACAGTTCAGATCACATTTCAGCGCATTCTAAGTCCTCAGAGTTGCTAAGTAAATCAGCCTTGCCAACTTCACCTCGCCAACTTTGACTACCGACTTTTGTATTACAGTGCCATATGGGCATATTGTCGCCAGCATTTACATCGCTAGAGTCCTTACTGACTTATAGCACCCTAGCGCCTTGAAGGCTTTTGGCTTAGATCGCTAAGCAACTGGTTTATTTCTCTAAGTTCATATCACACTAAAAAGACTAGGCTTCTGGGACCCTGCCCAGGACTCTCTCAAACACTAGCAACCACCCAACGCTACTCATTCGTGAGGCGCTAAGTTTACCATCTACTAGGACAGTGCTTAGCAACTTTCGGGTGTCATCATTGCATCACTTGGCCATCATGTCATGCTTGGCCATCACCCTATGCATCACCACTCCAGGAGCCTCTGATGCTGCTGCCACCTGATCACCACTGACACCCACCACTCTATTGATTGGAAACAACACCTGCCAACTCATAGAGTTCTGGAGCTGCGCTCAGACCTGGAGATTGAGGACTGGACCCAGGACATATCCACAAGAGTACTTAAGTGGTAGAATTGGAACTTAGTTGGTAGTCTTGATATTGCATACAATCTCTGTACAAGTTTGTCCAGTGTTTTGTTTTGTGCCTCCAAATCTATCTGCTTGTGTTTCATGAATCTCCACCTCATATTGTGTTTGTTCTAACTCTGTTTTGTTTTGTGCCTCATACTCACCTCAATTCTCTCCCCTTGTACTCTCTCTCTCCCTCTTTCAGCTCTTTTCTGGTTTAGTTCTCCAACTCATATTTCTCTTCCCATTTGCAGTTCTGACCCTTCTCAAGTCCTGGTCTCATAATTATCCTTTGTAATCATACTCCAGCTTCATTTGCTTGTATATCTTTGAAACCCCAGTCCAAATCACCTCTAATCTTGCCTCACCTGCTCGGCTTGAACCTGCAGAGCCCACAACTACTCTGACTCACCCCTCCTCTATTGACACCACCCCTGGACTTACCCAGAGTTCCCTGTGCTTACTATATGTCTTTTGGTTTGCCCCAGAGATCTCTTAAGTGCCTGCATTTGTCCTGGAGCATAGCATTTCCACCCTGGAGCCCTTGTAGGTCCCAGAATTGTACATGGGAGCCATTGTGTCTTACCATAAGGGCCTTGCCTAGTAGATTGAGTCCCATGGTCAGTGGAACCTGACAGTTATCTCATTTGCAATTGTTTCTCAAGTTTGCTAGAGAAACAAACAGCTATGACAATCTGCTTTTTGCAACTAGCATGTCTTGCTGCATGTATGCCTGTCACAGGTCCAGTGAACTAGTTGTCAAGTCAAAATCACCAATCAATTGGCAAAAAATTATCTGTCATGCTTTGCTACATTTCAACCATGAATATGCTGGATATTGCTTACCATATCATAAGACTGACCCATTCTTCACTGGAACTGACATTATATTCACACCTCAAAACATTGCTGATTTCATCTCCCTTCTATGCAAATACATGTTGAAGCGCGATCAAATACAAGGCTCATGTCAACCTCTCTTCCTTTGCTAGAACATGTCAGGGGACCGGTTTCCAGACCGTGTCCAACTCTACTCCAAGCTTAATCCAACAATACGCCTATTTCTAGCAGATCCGACTGGCCGCTCGGCCCACCCTTTCCCCTTCCGTCTTGTAGTAGTCAGCCTTGATGAGTCATATGCCCGGACCTTACTCAGCATCAATTATTGTTAGTCATACTCCTTTACATACTGGGGCCCAATTAGTAAACAGTATTAGTAATAGCACAGCCACCAATGTAGTATATATAGGCAGCCTGTGGGATAGAATATCCCCAGGCTGAACAATAGCAGTGTTCTTCTGGCCTATCCACTGAACCGACCATAAGCTTATCTAGCATTGTCCAACCCTCTGTTAGCCTTGCTTGCCTCTTGCCCGACTCTTGCCTGCCTCTGCGCTTGCTTGATTCTCGCTTGCCCCTTGCATCACCGACTCTGTGGAAGGAGTTCTGCAGACATCAAGCCTTGCCCTTACAGAACAGGTTGCTTCCTTCTCATTCCTGGTTTGATGCCAAACTTTTTCTTTTGTCAATAAATCTTTTGGAGACCACTCTGTTAGAGCAGGAGGTGCTACATTTTATGCTTCTTTAGGCATGACAGAAGATATCATCATGGTTTTGGGACATTGGTCCTCCAAAGCATAGAAGATATACATACAGGACAACCCTTCAGTCCATGCCAATGTAATAGCAAGTCATGCATCTGGCATGACTCAAGTTCAGTGCTACCATCTCTCTTTATCTTCAAGCAGAGGCTCTACATTACTTTTATTCTATTAAAATTTACTATTATTTAATTACTTTATTTGCTGTGGCTGCTGTACATAAGACAGCCAATTTTACTGTCATACAACATAGTGCTAGAATCACATTCCAATCTGGTTCTCTAGTGTGACTGTAAGGCTTCACTAAATTTTGACATTGTTTCACCAGGGAGTGGACTGCTT
The DNA here is from genome assembly GCA_003313785.1 of Termitomyces sp. MG148. Classification (NCBI taxonomy): domain Eukaryota; kingdom Fungi; phylum Basidiomycota; class Agaricomycetes; order Agaricales; family Lyophyllaceae; genus Termitomyces; species Termitomyces sp. MG148. The sequence continues at coordinate 11,803 of QLOM01005054.1, forward strand.
AGGCTGAGAACAGCTAGATTAGCTTCTGATCATTAGTAATAATACTGATTGAACCAAATTTTGATTGAGCTTTGAGTTTTTCTTTCAAATTAAATCAATAAAACATTGTAAACTGCTACTTCACTGCATGTCACATGTAAGCTTGAGCCCCATGAAACTCATGAATTGCAAAGTTTACCTGAGCAAAACTAGATTACACTCTAGTTTTCCCATCACAAACTTACATTTCACATCAACAGGGAAAAAAGAAATCAAATTCTTACCTAGTTCTTACCTAGTGCTCTCATGTCAATCACTTGATGGAGCCAGAAACATGTCCTGGGAAAAGAAATCACAATAACTATAGAACAGAGTATTTATATTTAAAAATTTTTTCCATCAGAAATTGATATATATTTCTTTTGCAGTATCTCCAAAGGCGACACTCATGTCCACAGAGTGGAACGATGGTTGCAACCCTCTTGAAGCTGAAAACAACGTCCTAAGTAAACACTAATACCAATTCCCTCAGATCAGAAAGAAACATCTTTCTTATCCTCATCTTCTGTGGGAAGTACCCGACTCTACATCTCCCTGACTTGA
>QLOM01005056.1:0-19415 GCA_003313785.1 Termitomyces sp. MG148
CATCGAATTCCATCCCCACAGTTCAGATCACAACTTACGCTCACTAAGTTCCTCAAAGTCGCCAAGGGACTTACTATCTTTACCGACTACGCTAAGCTTGCCGCTTCTTCGCCAGTCTTGCCGACTGTCTAGGTGCTATACGAGCACACTTCGACTACGTTACGTCGCCAAGTCCTTGCCGACTATTGGCACCCTAGCGCCTCGCAGGCGACACGGCTTAGATCGCTAAGCACCTTTCTTCCTTTACTAAATTTTCCTTAAACAAACTAAGTCTCTGGGACCCTGCCCGGACTCCCTCTCAACTAGCGACCGCCCAATGCATTACCTTTCACAGTAGCTAGGTACCGTTTACCCTTGACAGTACTTAGCGACTTTTGGGCGTCATCAACGCTGCTTTATGTTTGTCTTCCTCTTTAATTCTGATGTTGTTGAAACCCCATCTGATGTCCATTTTTGAGAAGATTTGAGCGTGTTGTAGTCTATTCACAATTTTGGATATTAGAAGTAACAGGTAAGCGTTTTTGACAGTTACTGCATTAAGTTTACGGTAGTCTTGTACAGGTCATAATTTTCCATCTTTCTTTTTTATGAAGAAAAGTCCCAACCCCTATGGTGACTTCAATGGGCGGATTCTTCCTGTCCTTGGATTTTCATCCAGGAAGTCGTCTAGTTCCTTTTGTTTTTGAGGACTTAGCGGGTAGGCTTTCGAGGCCTTTGCAGGCTTGGCATTGGGTACTATATCAATTGCATGGTCCCATGGCCGTTGCAGAGGTAACTCATCAAACCCCTCTTTTTTGAAGATGAACTTAAAGGGCTTATAGTAGTGGTCCAGGACCATCTCACTTATTGCCTTTCTTTGCTTTTGTTTGCTGTTATATTTGGCTATGCATTGGGAAATGTTTGAGGCTGCGTTGATGCGCAGGGCCACGGCTGCCGGGACTTGACTCTTCTCAAAATACAAAGCGTTGAAGATGCCAACCTCTGGGTTAAAGAATCGTATGTATTGATGTCCTTCTTTGAGCCATCTAAATTTCTTCCTTTTTACAGTACTCCCTTCTTCTTCAACAACTTTCTTACATTCAGGTGTGTGTCTGCCTTTCTTTTTTTGTTTGCAATCTTTCGACTCTTTTTTCAGTTTCTCAATCCTTCCTCTCCCGCAGGAGCTTGGGCATCGATTTAGGACTACTTCCCCTATTTCCCAATTTATGACGGGGTTATGCTTTTTCAACCAGTTGTGTCCTATGATTATGTCTGCTTTACCTATATTTGTGACGTAAAAGTAGACCTTTTCTGAATGATTTTTGTGCCTCATTATGAGTGCAACAAATTCCTTTATTGAACCATTTTTGTTCCTGGTTCCATCGATGTTGAAGACTGGTATGGCTTGGGGTAGGGTTTGGAGTGGAAGGCCATGTTTTTTCACAAAGTCATGGTTCATAAATGTGTTTGTGGCTCTAGAATCCAGAAGTCCTTCGACACTTAGCATAGTGTGATTGTCTAGCCATCCAAGTTCCACCTCTACTGTAGTGGATGTTTGCTCATTTCCTATTGACCCTATGATCATTTCATTTCTAGCCTTAAGTTCCGTTAAGATAAAGTGTTCTTGCTTATATTGCGCAGGTAAAATAGAATTAACTTTCAATCCAGAATCTACAAGAGGCTCAGCCATTTGGCTAGATGGTAAGCCTTTCAAAAACCCTGTTTCCAAAGCTTTGCAGCCACGGCCTTCTTCATTTCATCTGTCATTTCTCCTACCTCCACTACTTTGATGACCTTTGGAGATCGGCAGTTTTGTGCAATGTGTCTGACCTTCTGGCAGTTATAACAGGTTGGTGGTCCTCTTTTATGTGTTCCGTCAACCTCCATAGCATTTGGGTCCGTAGTGTTGGGTTCCTGAGAGGTTTTTGTGGTAGAATTGGTTGGGGACTAGGTAGGAGTTGTACGAGTATAGTTTCAATTCGTTTTCATGGCTCGTTGCTTGTCCTCATAGTGTTCTTCATCTGCCTCCACTGTTGGTGTAGTTGGTCTGCTTTGTCTTGCCATTCTTGTAAAGTGGTAGGAATTGGATTGCATTGGGAAACCTTCATTAAGAGGTTTCTGTCGAGCCCGAGTTTGTATCGGTCTAATAGAGCCGCTTCGTTCCATTGGGTGTCATTTTTAAGATTGTTGAATTTGGTGTTATACTTGTCCACAGGCCTATTTCCCATTACAAGGCTTCAGATCTTGGTTGCAGTGGTGTCCTGAGGCATGCAGTCTCCGAAGTGGTCTTTGAACAGCTTTTGGAAGATGGTCCAGCTGGTGATTGCACCCTCAGCGTTGGTCTGAATAAGATCAAGTTGATTTTCTGCCCACTTGCTAGCCTTTTCTCCCTTCATCAGTGCAAGAGCCGTCGCCACTTTGACCCTATTTTTTGTGACATCTGCCTGCGCAAAGTATTGATTGCAAGCGTGCAAGAAATAGGTTGACTTGTCCTTTGCGCCTTTGAATTCCTCGGATAGAGGAATTGTTCTTGGGTTGACGGTAACGTTGATGTGTGGTTGTGGCAATTGAGTGATAGCAGACGTCATATTGGTGGCGGCATTGGTGGATTGTGTGGTTGCAATTGCTAGTTGATTAATAGACTGAGCAGTGGTGTCAAGATTGGCCATGGTGGTTCTCCAGGCAGGGATAAGGTTATTGATGGCATTGAGAATGGAAGTAATTCCGGTTTGGAGTATTCCGACAGACTCCTTGGTTGGCATTTGAGAGTCAGAGGATATGGTTTTGAATAAGTTGTGCTGTTATGCATGTGCAAGTGAGGACTCGACCAGACAAGCCTGTCTGATGCCTTTGAACAGCACGTGCAGGAAGCAGATTGAGGTCTTCTTTGGCCATGAGTTGACGCACGTTGACGTCAATAAACTAGAGAGCAGTTGTTAAATACCCAGGCTCAACGGAGTGATTACTGCCTATTGCACTGGTGTAGGAAAGGCTGGCCCACTGAAGGACACAGACCCAACCGTTCAGCTCTGGAGTGTGCCTCAGAGCAACCCTTTTGTACCTACTGACTAGGGTTCCTCGCTACTTACATCTAACTATGGTTAGTGACATAAGCAGTTGAAATGGAGGGAAATGGATACTTGGTTGGTTATGTGTGATTAATGCAGAGGGCAAATAAGAGGATTAAGAGTGGTTTTAAAAGAGAGGGAAAACAGCGAGGACAATGCTTGCTACAATGAGCTAGGGACCTTGGCTGAGTGGGGAACTTTGTTCTAATGTCAGGATCGGACTTTTGATAAGTTAAAACCAACCAGAACAAAGTTAAGTCTTTGTACTGAATACATGAGTCTTTTATACTACTTTTAAATATCAAATGTCTAGATAAAAGTATCATGAGATAAAGCTAGGGGGTCTCAAGGGGTTTGTCATATTGGAATGCAGAGGAGAGGATATGAAACGGGAGGCAAAATAATAAAAAGGAGGAAAAGAGGAGATAAATAAAAGATATAAATAAAATATTAAGGAGACTTATCAATTAGGGGCATGTGTGGGTCAGGTCATGACACCGACTGAGGTATGTGATAAATCACCTATAGAGATAAGACTCAGTTAACTTACTTATATCTTAGTAACTGTATTCAACAGGTATATTAGATGAATATCAGTCGTTTTGTATACCAACTGAGTAACTGTATTCAACAGGTTATAGGCCCCATGCCACTCAGTGAAACAATGTTGAAAATTTTTTTTCTGACTCGCCTGACCCAACAACAGACCAGCACTGCCCCACCAAAATGTTCCACAACCCTTCTTTATTTCTCCTTCCGGCGGACAAGAGGTTTGATGGCTCAAACTGGGCAATTTTTAAGACCACAATCACCGAGGCCACGTGCGGATGTGGCTTGCTTGGTTACTTGACCAGCATGATTACTGACCCTGGCTCCGCTGATCCTGACTCAAAGCCTCCTCCCACAATGAATTGGTGGGGGGCCACAAACTCTACACCAGACAAGTGGCTCCAGCATGATGCCTTTGCATGAAGCATGGTGACACTCAACATCGTCAACCCAGTGGGTGCGAGTGTGAAATTGGATGGGACGGCGGCCAATGCGTGGTTGTTGCTGGTGACTTTGCATGAAGCCAAGTCTGACCTAGCCCTGATTCATGCAGAGGAGGAACTTGCCGCAATTAAATACATGGATGGTTCAAGTATTGAGGCGCACTTCAAGGCGATGTGGATTGCATGGTTGAAGGCAAATGATCAGGGTGCCAGGATTGACAACAGACGCTTCCACGCGTACGTGGTCAAGTCTATGCTGAGTTCTTGGGCGGTCACTGGCTCTCTCCTCAACAAGAAAACATTGGCTGAGGTTATTGTACATTTGACAATGCACGTGCTACTCCTCTGTGGCGCATTCACTGTGGCTTCTGCAAAGTTGGTGCAAGTACTGGTTGCGCAGACCGGCCATAACACTAGAGACAGGGGCATATGCTCAAACCCTGTATGCAGCTGTGTTGGACACACCATTGAGAAGTGTTTTAAGAAAGGGGGAGGCATGGAGGGTCAGTACCCTGACTGGTGGAGGAAGAGTCATGGAGGAGGCTTGTCTAGTTAAGCTACACCACAAGTTCCCACTCCGGGTCAGCCAAGCGCCATGCCCCAAGCCAACTCCATGATGACGTTGGCTAATAATGCCTCCAGCCCTTGGTGCCCTGCTTTCTTAGCTCTGACAAATGGTGGAGTTCTCAATTGTGTCACATATGCTGACTCCGCGGCAAGCCAACATTTCTTTACAGATCGCAAGAACTTTGTGTTGTATGGGCCACCGGATGATGCATGCAAGACTGGCCTCACAGCAAAAGGCTCCTTTGATATTCTTGGTTGTAGCAAGGTCAGAAAGTGGATCAAATTTGGAGAAGAGACCTTTGAGGTTACCTTTGACAATGCATTGCATGCCCTGGACCTCAACTATAACCTGGTATCTGGCTCCCTGGTCTGCAAGGGGGTACGTCTGGGTATTGACAGTGATGGCGCCACTCTTCACGCACCTGACGGTTGACCCTTCATGAGGTGTCCCATGTCCGGCACCATGTTTGTTGTTGAGTTTGTTCCTCCACCACTCATAGCCCTTGTTACCCAGTCTTTGAACCAACCTGCAAACCTTGAGACCTGGCACCATTGCCTGGGACACATTGGCAAACCTATGTTGTGTGAGATGGTGTGTTGGAATGTTGTTGAGACTTGAAGTCACCAAGATGTCTACTGTGGGTAAATGTGAAGACTGCATTATGGGGAAGCAGATCCGCTGCCCTTTTGATGCCACTGTAGCGCCTGAGTCTACCCCATACAAGAGAGTTGCGTTTGACCTTTGGGGTCCCGCTCGAGTTCAGACAACGGGAGGGAAGACTCTGATGTTGGTGGCCACTGACTAAGCAGGTGCAGATTGTGAAGTTTGGTTCCTTGCCAACAAGACTAAGGAGAGTACACTGGCGTGCTTGGAAGCCTTTGATGCTCAGGTTGAGACGCAGTATGGATTGTAGGTCAAGTGTGTATGCACCAATGGGGGCAAAGAATTTGAGAATGATCTTTGGGAAACCTACTGCCAGAAGCGTGGGATTTGGCACAAGACTACACCACCGCACTTGTCTGCCACAAATGGTGTGGTTGAGTGTCAGAATAGGACTATCCTTGACCTAGCACAAAGTATGCTTCATGAGTCCCGTCTCCCCATGCATTACTGGGGCAAGGTGGCTTCTACAGCACGTGCTGGACATGGTTCCGAGTGCCAGGCACCCAGGGAAGACTCCCTGCAAAATTAGGACTGGGAAAAAGCCTGACGTGTCATACCTCTGACTGTTTGGTTGTACTGCATATGCAAGGGTCCCCTGTGAGGATGGTATTAGCAAACTGGATCCGTGGTCAGTCTGTTGCATGTTGGTCAGTTACTTTGGGGCTAGCGATTACAAACTCCTTAAGCGCCCTACAGAATGTATGTTCCAGTCTTATGATGTTGTATTCAAGGAGGGACTGGCTCACCGTACACTTCCTGATGATAGGAGTGATGCCGCTGCTGACCTCTACAATGTCTTGGATGCTGCGCTGGCCAACATGACCCTAGCAGACACGGACCCCAACTTGTGCCAAGTAGACACACCTGTGGAAGATGCCACCATGCCAGTGCCCTCTGCCCCTGCGCTGCTGGCTACAACTCCTGTTGAGCTCCGCCAATCAGCCCAATTAGCAGCTAGATCAATCCCTGAGGATCTGACACCGCCTACCAAGGACCCAATCACCATTGAGTGCAACAACCCTGAGAGCGAGGAAGAAACTTATGCAAGTATGCCTGGTGCTTTATTGACATGTGCAACTGACCCTGATGAAACCTGGATCCCAAAATTGTACTCTGAGGCTATGTGTTGCCCCAACCTGTGGCATAAACTCATGGACCAGGAGATGGCAAGAATGCGTGAGTGCAAAGTATGGAGGCTGATTGAGAGACCAGAGCATGCTAGGACCATGAAAAACCGATGGGTGTTTGCGCTGAAATATGATGCTGATGGCAAGGTTGTAGGACAGAAGGCCAGACTCATTGCAAAGGGCTTTTCACAGATCCCCAGAGTTGATTATTTCGCAACTTATGCTTTGGTCATCAAGTATGAGTCTTTACATATGAATCTAGCAGTGGGAACCGTTCTAGACTACAAAATCTGGCAAGTTGATTACACAAGCGCATATCTCAATGCCCCCATGCAAGTACCCATACTGATGGAGCAGCCAGAGGGCTATGAGGTGAAGGTGGGGAATATATTTTGGGTCGACGTGAACAAGGACGAGCAGGTCTGGGGGAGTGATACAGTGGGTGGTGTCTTGGAGAAGAACAAGAAAAGCCTTGTATCACTGTTAGACAAGGCCTTGTATGGAACAATGGATGGTGCTAGGAATTGGTGGCGTACCTTGGATGAAGAGATGAGGAGACTAGGATATAGGTGTTCAGAGGCGGATTGGTTAGTAAGGTCAAGTAGCAGAAATGGAGAAAAAATAGTCATCAGCACTTACACGGATGACATATTGGGGATGCCATCATTGAAAGCAGAGGCAGAAAGGGCATGAAGAGAACTTGGAGAGAGGTATGAAATCAAGAATCTTGGGGACATCAAATTTGTGCTTGGAATACAAATCATGCGCAACTAGGAAAAGCAACTCATTACACTTGACCAAGAGGAATACTTAAAACACACGCTTGAGAAGTTTGGAATGACTGATTGCACTCCCAAGTACACACCTCTCCCACCTGGAATAATACTTAGTCAATCACAAGTGCCAGAAACAGATGAGGAATGCCAGTATATGAAAGACAAGCCCTACTCTGAAGTACTCAGGTCGTTAATGTATGCACAAATTGGTACATGCCCCAACATTGCCTTTGCCATTACATCCTTCAGCCGATTCATGACAAACTCAGGAAAACCTCACTGGCTAGCATTACTTCACGTTGTAAGGTACATCAAAGGCACTATCTCCTACAAACTCCGATATGGCGGACCAGACTATGCAGACTACATGCCACGCGGATATTACAATTTGGACTTCGCATCAGACATTGATACCCAGAAATCAGTTTCAGGGGGAGTATTCATACAAGCTGGAGGATCCACGTGCTGGAGTGCCAAATACCAGAACACTGTATCAACATCTACAACGGAAGCCAAGTACATTGCACTGAGAAGAGCAGCTGAGCAGATACAGTGGATGTTCTCAGCATTGGCGGAAATAGATTTCAGTGTCCCTTACCCTGCTGGACTAAAAGGAAACAATAACGGCTCAATTGCAATCATGGAGAACAAAAGGAACCACAATTATGTCAAGCATATTAATGTACATCACCATTTCATGCGCCACTCAGTCGAGGAAGGGAAGATCCAGACCAAATATGTTCCAAGCACTGAGAACCTTGCCGACTTATTTATAAAGCCATTGCCACGACCCCAACACCACAAGTTCTGCCTAGCGCTCTGGTTATGCGAGGTCTGACACATACCGCAAGTCTGGGGGAGTGTTGGAGAGGAGTTACGGTATGCGCACAATGCACTGGTCAAGCATGTGAGTGGTGTGCCGCAGGAGAATGGACAAATTAGGAAAACTATACAGTTGAGTGATATGGATTGAACCCAGAGATCTGACATACCTCAGTTGTTTTGTATACTGACTGAGGTATGTGATAAATCACCTATAGAGATAAGACTCAGTTAACTTACTTATATCTTAGTAACTGTATTCAACAGGTATATTAGATGAATATCAGTTGTTTTGTATACTGACTGAGTAACTGTATTCAACACTGAGGATTGACACTAACAGTATCTGTATTCTATGTTGAGATATCACAGATATCACACCATATGTATGCCATGGCCAACACCATTTCACATTTGCTTTGTCTCATTCCCTTCATTGTCATGACTAAATCATATATATAGACATACAATACAGAGAGCACCCTCAGTCATTTATATCATGGACTGAGAGTGAGCATAATTATTACTTACCAACTTACAATAACTTACTCATACCTTAGACATAGAATAATACTAGTCTGTGATTATTATAGGTACAAATACAGTTGTTTATATCACGGACTAAGGACATAGACTAATACTAGTCTGTGATTATTATAGGTGCTTGACATAAGAATTCTAACAGGTTGTGGGCCTATTGTTGCAGACCTAAGGAGAGAATCTGATTATATGCACCAACTATTGTTTTCTACTGAACCGGCTGTTCAGCTATTGCTTGCACAATGGTTGTGCAAAGATTTTTGATTATTACCCTCCACAATGACTATTTCTGGCGATACTAAATCCCCTATCACTCCCAACATGACATCTAAATCCATGACCACTCCTACTAGCAACAAAATCATGGAAATGCACCAGGTCAATAGCTCAGCCGATTCTATGGTCTGCCTGTAAGAAAGGTGACTACAGCATGGACTGGTCATATCCTCAACAAAGATGATGGCAAATAGGCAGCCTGGTCATACAGCATGGGCCTTGAACTGTCGATGGTCCAATTATGGAAATATGTCTTCAACCCATTGAATACTCCACATCAGATGTACAAACCTTGTGCCTACCAAGCCCTGGAGGGCAACAATTGCCTTGCTTGCTCCTTCATAAAGCAAGCTTTGTCTGCATCAGAACAGAAGTTGTGTGCAGATGAATGTGTAGTGGCAAGTTATATGCAGTGGCTATAGACAGACACGAAGTAGTGTTGTTGGACTTCAGAATGAAGAAGACAACAACACTAGGGAGTGAAAATAATACTGTGGTCACATGCACTGAGGGCGCTCTGCCATTACTGTAAGTGTTCAACACTCCCACCTGGAGGAATGCCCAAAGCGTCACTGAGATTCGTATCTGGTAAATTCCCCAACTATTCCCATCTTTCTCCAAAGCTTGTCAACGGCTTCATGTGCCAAGGGCTTAGTTAGGAGGTCAGCCGCCATGTCGTTGGAGAGAGTGTAAGCAGGCCTGATCTTCCCATTGTAGACAGCTTGCCTGAGCCAGAACCAATGGCAATCAAGATGCTTAAAACAACCCATGTATTCTGGTTGTTTAGACACAAGTATTGCCGACTGGTTGTCCAAGTTTAGAATACGCGATGTCGACTAGGGAATACCAATGTTGGCAAGAAAGTTCCGTAGCCAGCAAAGCTTGCGGCCGGTCTCACTTGCAGCAACAAACTCTGCTTTGGTGGTGGAGAGCACAACGATTGTTTGTAGCTTTGACATCCAGCTGACAGCTCCACTTGCGATAGTGAGGATGGAGCCAGTGGTTGACCAGCCAGTGTCAATATTGCTGCTGTGGTCTGCATTGGCATAGGCAATGAAGGGAGAGGGGGAGGAGGGAGCCACTTCTGCAGAGTACTCAATCTTGTAGTCAAGTATACCGCAAATATACCTCATAAGATGTTTGACGGCCTTTCAGTGTTTAGGACCGATACAGGCATTGAACCAGCATAGCACACCAACAGCATAAGCTATGTTGGGGCATGTGCACATAGCGAGGTATAGCAGCGCCCCTGTGGCCTGGATGTAGAGGACTGAGCACATTTTCTTGGCCTCTGCAGGTGTGCATGGCAAGTCGGCCTTTGAGAGGTGAGAACCGGGGTTGAGGGGTGTTGAGACAGCCTTACTGTCCAACATATCAAAGCATGAGAGAACTTCCATGGTGTATGCCTTCTAGTCAATCCACAGCTTGCAGCGGGCATGATTGTGTGTGACAACAACGCCCAACAGGCCAGTTGTCTGTCCGAGGTGGTGCAGCTTGAAGTACTTATGCAGCTCAGCAATAACTTTAAAGATGGCTGCGTGTGACTGAGACGCAAGGGTCATATCATCAACATGAATTGGTATGATGATACAAACATTGTCCTTGAGATAAACATACATGCATGGGTTGGAGGTGATGCGGGTAAAGCCAATCTTCACCAGAACTTGATGAAGGTGTCTGTTCCAAAGGTTTGCTCCCTGACGCAGACCATATATACTGCGCTCCAGTTTGGCGCATGCATTGCCTTCACCAGGCCAGCATTGGATGTCAGAGAGAACCTCCTCAGAGAAACCTTCACGGAACTTCATGTAAAGCTTGGTATCAATTATGCCATGGAGAAAAGCGGATGAGATATCGACTGACTTGAGATGCATGTCTTCAACAGCCGCTAACGCCAACACACCGTGCAGTAGGTGTGTATGTCTCATCAAAGTCAACACCAGGTTGCTGGCTAAAGCCCTGGGCTACTACACAAGCCTTGAAGCGCTTTATGGCTCCATCCGGTAAGTGCTTTACCTTGAAGACCCATTGTGAACCAATGGCTTTCCTGCCAACTGGCAGGTACACCGCGTGCCAGGTACCATTGTTTTTGAGTGAGTTCATCTCCTTGACCATAGCTTTGTGCCACTTGGCAGCATTGTCACTCGCCATTGCTTCATGATAGGAACAGGGGTTTGCGTTGTGCACACCAACTTTGTATGCGCAAGCAAGGTTGGCGTGAACTGCACCATAACCGCAAATGTCCACCCCATGCTCAACAAAAGCACAGCTGGCTTGAAGTAAGGCCTTGTTGGAATGCACATTAAGAGCAATGTCTACCTCCTGCTCCCCGTAGTCGTCAACGTCACCAACATTGACTTCCCACAGGGACTGCTCTGATGGTTCTTCTGGGTAAGGAGAAGGTGGAGGCGGCGGTGACAGTTTGTGGATGAGATGTGACTTGTGATTGTCTTAGCGCTGAACAGCATCATAGTATTCTGCATTTGGTCCACGTGTGGGCATATGCATGCGTTGGCTTGGTTCTTGTGGTGGAGGCAAGGTGCATGGTTGACATGGTCCATGTGTGGGCATATGCATGCGTTGGCTTGGTTCTTGTGGTGGAGGCAAGGCGCATGGTTAACATGGTGCTCGTGTGGGCTGGTGGCTGCGTTTGACTCCCACTGAGGCTGGAGTGTCTCCCACCAAACTTGGACCATCTCCCACCGAATCTAGATTTTCCTCGTCATTGCTAGGGAGTAGCATCAGAGGTTTGCCGTTGTTGATCTTGTGGATGGTAGTGCGTGCTGGCTCGGTATGTTCTGGGACATTTGCGTCGTTGTTGTGTGTTCTAGTGGGCTCAACGTGGTGATGCAGGATGTCTGTATTGGGGAGTTCATGGTTGAAGGCTTTGAGTGGTGGCTGAGGTGTACTGGAGGAAGAAAGACCAAGGAAGCGGGACTTGTTGAATACAACGTCCTGAGACACAACTACCTGCTTGGTCTTTGGGATGTAGACCTTCCACCTGACATGGTTGTCAGGGTATCCAATGAATATTCCCGGTAGCGAGTGCCCATTGAGCCCTTTTCTCTTCTCATGGCTAACTAGTACATATACAGCACAACCAAACATGCGCAAATGGCCAATACATGGCTTCCTTCTCTTGTACGCCTCAAATGGTGTCATGTCATGTGAGAGGGCTGATGTCGGACAGTGGTTGTGAACATGTCGGTATGCGCTTAGTGCATATGTCCAAAAGCTTGGTGGAAGGTTTGCCTCTGCAAGCATAGACGTAATACTTTCCTCAATTGTTCTGTTCATCCGTTTGGTGACTCTGTTTTGCTGAGGTGTAGCAGTGTTCATAAATTTGATGTGTATTCCTTCTGATTTACAGTAATTCATGAAATTATTGGATGTATACTCCCCTCCTTTATCGAAATGAACACATTTGATTGCCTTTTTGGTGTGACGCTCAGCGTGGGCCTTGAAAGTTTTGAAAGTGCTCAGCACATCACTCTTTCAATACATGTTGTACACCTCCATCCACCTCGTGCTATTGTCAACAAAAGTAACTCACCACTTGTAATTTGACTGGTGTCCTCTGATCTGCATTGGGCCGTGTACGTTGCTGAATACCCTTCCCAAAGCTTCTGGCGCTCTGTCAGCAATGTGAGGAAATGGTGCGTGGTGTTGCTTTCCCTGGAGACACGGTTCACAGATGCATGGCAGCAGTGAGTTGGATGACAGCTTTAAGTCAGATGTGAGGTCTCCCTTGATGAGCTGCTCCAGTCTATCCATGCCAATGTGACACATTCGGTGGTGGAGCAGGGATCTGTCGACTTTAGTGGATGAGGTGGGTCCAACATAAGACACGTTTGCGGCGTGGGTTGGCGAAGAGACAAGGGTTTCTCCATCTAGATATGATGTTAAAGTTTTGTCAATAGTCGCAGAGAATACCAGCTCGTTGTTGATTGAAAACAGAACCTTGCGCTCACAGAAAGTTACTATGAAACCGCTATGCACAGCAAGTGTAGTGATGGATAACAGATTGTTGGTCAATTCAGGTACAAAAAGGACATTGGTGAAAATAACGTTGTTAAGCGGTTTCCCATCTTGGCCCTCCCCTTGTGGTCTAAACCTGATTGACCCCTTTCCGATTGAATATACTGTTGCATTGTTTGCAAGACATATCAGTACTCTGCATGACTTAAAGGAGTCTGGGAGAAACCATTCGCGATGTGGCATCATAGAACTTGAGGTGCCCAAGTCTGTGTTCCACAGAATGTCAGAAGGGGTGTTGGTTGACAGAGAGGATCTACAAACTGTGGCTTTGGCTTTAATGGCAGGGCCATTGCAGCTGTCTTCAACTTTTGGTGTATCAGCGGTTTTGGCCACGTCAGCTTTAGCGTTGCTACATTGTCCTCTTTGCTTCTTTTGCTTCATGTTGGAGTCGTTCTTTTTGGGCAAGGCACAAGCAGCAGGGAGCATGGGGCAATCAGTGACCTTGTGTGCTCTGTCACAAATGTAACATGTAATGATTCGAGCGGCGGCAGCGGTGTCATTTTTGGCAGCAGCACATTGAACTTCTTCAGTCCAAAAAGCCTCTTCTGTAAGGGGAACACTTAACGTCTGCGGAACTCCTTCCACAGAGCCAGCGAGCACTGGTGACAAGCAGGAGTCAAGCAGGCGTAGAGGCAGGCAAGAGTCAAGCAAGGGACCAGCAAGGCTAACCAAGCGATTGGACGTCGCTAAAGAGCTTACAGTAGGTTTGGTGTGTAGGCCAGAAGAACACTGCTATTGTTCAGCCTGGGGATATTCTATCCACAGGCTGCCTATATATACTACATCAGTGGCTGTGCTATTACTAATACTGTTTACTAATTGGGCCCTGGTATGTAAAGGAGTATGACTAACAATAATCAATGCTGAGTAAGGTCCATGCATATGACTCATCAAGGCTGACTACTAAGAGACGGAAGAGGAAAGGGTGGGCCGAGCAGCCGGTTGGATCTGCTAGGAATAGGCATATTGTTGGACTAAGCTTGGAGTAGAGTTGGACATGGTCCGGAGACTGGTCCCCTGACATCTTTGACGGCGCCGATGGTCAAGTTGCTGAGCATTAGTATGGATGATATGAATGAGGCGTACTCTTTGCGAGGGAGAGCTCGAAGCATAGCCATGGAGCACAACTCATTGTCGAGCATTTGAAGTGTATACATTGGAGACAGAACTCTATCAGGTCCGATCATTGGCCTGGGGCAAAGTGTGCAAATGTGCTGCATAGCGCCCTTTACTCAGGTGCAGAGATTGGTAAGCAACTCATTCTCACAAAGGCGGATGTTGAACAAGTCACTCAGCGAGTTGAACCGAGTGTTGAGTGCTGACTTGGAGTGAATTTTGCGAAGTTTTGCCCACATCAGGGCTGGCTTGGTTCAGATCACGTTGACATGGATCTTATTTCCTTCATTGAGGCCTTGATATATCTTGCCTGCTGCATGGTTGCTACGCAATTTAGGAACTCCAAGCATTTATTGAGTTTGAGTTGTTGGGCTCAAGGAGGGGCGGTACCTCTTCACCCGTGGCGATTTGCGCCCCACTGACTGACATCAAGCATCCAAACATGATCTTTTCCCATTCGGTGTACTTGATAGTTCTGAGTCTTGGCGTCAACTGTCAGCTGATGTCATCCATGATTGGGAAGCAAAACAAGGTTGACTAGCATGGGAGAAGTGATGGTGATGATTAGTTGATGGGAGAAAATTTAGTAGTGCTGTGACATTGGGGAACAGAGCAATATATGATTCTAATCTTCAGTGTAAGTCTGTGGGGCCGGGGCCTATAACCTGTAGCGGCAAGTTATACACAGTGGCTATAGACAGACACAAAGTACGTTGGTTACAACTAGTGTCATTGGACTTCAGAATGAATTATATTTAGATGATGTATAAGAGTACATACCTAGTGTCGTTGGACTTCAGAATGAAGAAGACAACAACACTAGGGAGTGAAAATGATACTGTGGTCACGTGCGCTGAGGGCGCTCTGCCATTACTGTAAGTGTTCATCAGAATGAAACCCCATGAATCTGTGAGAGTACTTGAAAGGATGGCATAGAGGAGCAGTGCCAGTACAACAGGTACGACTACTCCAGGAAGCCCTTATGACAACCCTCAGTATCCCTTATGAAGATGGCAGACAACATATTTAAGAAAGTCAACCATGCATTCCAGGCTGGAGAGGTCACAAAAGAGCTTCTTCAATCCATAGCTGTCCTGTCTTTGCTATTGGATAAGACATATGTGCATATTTGATCTATCATTTCATGAGATTTGACTGCGACGGGTGACATGAAGAAATATGGACCCACTGAGATCCAGAGATTCCTTGAGGAGGAGCAAGCCTTGATTGATGCTGACAGATTGGCCCCTGCACCCACAGACACAGCCCCGGCAGTGTTTGTGGTGAGGACTTCAAAGTAGGATTGGCTGGTATGCACAGCATGTAAGGCAAAAGGTCATAAGAACTTTACTGGCCATACTAAACCATGGTGTATCCTGGAAGGAGGGGAAATGGCTGGCAAGACAGTGAAAGAATCAAGACAGGCCCAGTTGGCTTACTATGATGCACAACGTAAGGAGAAGGATGCAACAAAGAAGACTTCTTGAGTAACAATAACACCAACTGGAGGCTCGGCCTTCACAATCAAAGGTGACTCTGAAATGATTGTGGCCTATATTGTAGTACTTGGTTAGAGTATTACAGATAGTTCTGGGGCTCTCTTGAAGTCTTAGAAAGTTACTGCAAATCCACACTGTTGCTTGATGATAAACTTGGTGTTTTGAGGGTTACTTTTCAAAATATATAATACTTTGAAAGGTAGAGGTTCTCAACAAACTCCAGCCTAAGTGATTCACTCCCTGGGAACCACCGAGCCTTTGCCTATCAATAGCCTCTGAGGTTTTTAACAAACTCTAGCCTAAGTGATTCACTTCCTGGGAACCACTGAGCCTTTGCCTATTAATTGCCTGATTATTCTCTGATTTACCTAGCCTATTTATACCTTTCCCCACAGTGCACAGACCACCTTGTCACCTGACTACCAAGCCCATTTGTCAACCCATTATTTGAATTGTTCTTCCTATTTTGGATGCCATCCTTCATCTTCCACAATTCCATTCTTACTTTCACTGATTCTATTTGCTTCCACTATTCCCTTTTTGGCCATTGTCTTGGTGCCACCAGTCAGTTCTGGAAGCCATCATTCTTCTTTGCTATTCTTAGCTTTTCCTTCCCCATTTGCCTCTGCCCCATTTGCTCCTGCTCCTTTTGTCTGGCTTCCATTCATAAATTTTCTTTTTCCCCTTTTATCCCTTCCCTGCATTCCATGCTTCTTCCTTCTTCCTCCATTTAGCCATGCCAAATTGGGTAGTGGTAGATCTGCTTCTTTAATCCAGATCATCACAATCTGATCCCAATTTTGATGCTTCTGCCAGCCCCCATGCTTCCCCTCCCCATTACAGTGACTGACTATTATTGACTTGATGACTCTGAGCTGATCCTTGTCCTTTTACTGTACTTCCTGTGTATTTATTGTGGTGTTTTTGGGAATATACTTTTGTAGAGACTGCTACCAGGAGGCTTACAGTTTTCAGCCTGTATATTAAAGGTTTATTTTGACTTCTGGTGCATGTTTTGTCTCTGAATGCTGTACAGCATCGTATCAATATTTCAGCACAAGGGAGAAAGGGTCCTTCAAGCACAAAGGCAGAGTTTGCTGGACTTGCATCTGATTCTATTCTGACCAGTCACATTGAGGAGATAGAATCAATGGAATTTGACTCTCTGATTGTGGTTGAGAAGGAGTGCAACTAGATCAACCACATTAAGGAAGAATCATACCTATCAAACATGCCCAATGTCCCACTTGACACTACTCTCTTCTACCTAGACTCAGGTGCAACTGTGCACATTTCATCCGATTGCTCTGACTTCATTACCCTGTTCTCAATTTCTGACTGAATGATTTGCGGTGTAGGGGGTTTAACCATTGCAGCAACTGAGATTGGCAGTATTTGCCTAGACATCAGAGGAGAAACTTACATCACAATAAACAATGCCCTATATGTCTCCAACTCAACTGTCCAGCTACTCTCTGTTAGTAAACTTGCCAAATTCTTGGGAATCTCTACAATGTTCAATGATACTGGAGCTACTCTAATCAATAGGACCACAAAAGCCATCATTGCAATGGGGACCTTGATTCCCAGGAAGAGCCTATATACCCTCAATATTCATCAGGACCATGCCCTCACCATACATGCCTCACCTGACATAAGAACCTGGCACAATCAATTTGGCCATGCCAACTACAAAGCCATCCTTCAAATAGTGAAGGCTGAAATGATTGATGGTATGCTCAAAGCTTTCCCCATGAAACCTCCTGTTTGTGACAATTGCATTCTTAGTAAACAGGCACAAATGCCAGTACCAAAGCAACATGAGGAGGGAAGAGGGCATAAAGCGACCAGGAGGCTAGAAAAAGTTTGAGTAGATCTAACAAGTCAGGCAGCTGTGGCATCCTGTACTGGAAATCAATATATTATGAATATTGTTGACAATTATTCTAACAAACCCTGGTCTATTCCAATAAAGACAAAGTCTGATGCATTTGATAAGCTGCAAGCATGGATCTTGGCTAGGAAAAATGAGACTGGCGAGACTCTATGGATCCTATGTACTAGTCACAATGAGGAACTTAATGGCAAGAACCATAAGGCCTGGTACAAATCAAAGGGTATTGTTCTTGAAACAAGCATGCCATACACTTCAGCACATATGATTTGAGTCAAAAGGATGCATAGAACACTGATGGAAAAGGCACGGTCAATGAGAATTGTAGCAAAGTGCCCACTCAACTTGTGAGACAAGTTTTATTTGACAGCAACTCACCTCCACAAGAAAACAAAGACCTCAATTGACAAGAATGTGATCTCAGACAAGCTGTGGTACAACAAAAAACCAGACTATTCATACTTACAAGAGATCAGATGCCAAGTGTTTGTCTTAGTCCTCAACAGACATAATCCAAAAATCTACAAATAGTCAATAGAATGTGTTCTGATAGGGTATGACAACAACTTGAAAGCATACAGGTGTTACAAAAGGTCTACTTGAAAAGTGTACAACTTGTACCACATCAGATTCATAGAAAGTCACCAGGATGTTTCACCAACAACAAATCCTGAAAATGAAGCATCAGAGCAGTCTTCCATCACTAATATCATGGAAAAATCACACCCATATCCCACGGCTTCGAGCATCGGTGAAGATGAACCAACAATGGTCCCAACTGTTGAAGATCCAGTTACAGAGCCTAACACAACAATGACCAGCCCAACCTTGGATGTAGTTGAACCAGCACAGTACCCAGACTTGACACCCAATTTTGAGCCAATCCCACTATGACAATCTGGCCATATACTGACCCCCATGTCCAAGGCATTAGCAGACAATCAACAGGAAACACGAACTGAAAGGCAGTTAGGGAGTCAAAATAATCAGCTAATTGGGTACATGAGGCAAGAATAGAAAGATGGTGTACATTGGAAGATCTCGCTCAAGCAGTAACAGACTCAGATGGTGATGACAATGTGGGCATAGACAAGCTCAATCAAATAATGATGACACTAAGTGCAATCATAGACTCTGATCCAGGAACCAACCCTGATATGCCAAGAACATTGGAAGAGGCTCAGCACTCTATGGACTGGGAACAGTGGAAGGCTTCATACCAGGACAAGATAGACCCCCTAAAGAAGATGGGTGTGTAGGAACTGGGCCCACATGAGAATGTACTATCAGGCCAGAAGATATTTAAAGGACGGCCTGTGTATTTACCATCAAGCATGCACAGGAAAATCATGAGGCTGAAGACACAACATGTCCTCCAAGGGTATACAATGGTGCAAAGTAGGGATTACAATAAAACAACCTCCCCAACAGCACATGCAGAGTCCTAGCATATACTTCTTCACATGGCAGCCACCTTGGGGTGGGATGCAATGCAAATAGATGTAAAGACAGCATTCTCAAATGGAATCCTACTTGAGGAGGAGCGTATCTACATGCTAATACGATGCTGCCACATGGCATAGGAACAACAAACCAGAAGTCAAAATAAACATTTATTAAAAGGCTAAAAACTGTAAGCCTCCTGGTACAACAAATGTTCCAAAAGCTACATCTCCTCATAAACCTCAAAAACCACAGAACAGACTGGAAAAAGAACCAATAAAATGCAGACAATGTCAGCAAGAACCCAGTTACTGCTGTAGAGGAAAGGGATGATCAAAAGGAGCTAGCCAAAGGAAGGTGGAATGGAATGGTGGAAGCAAATAGGATCAGTGGAAGGAGGAATGGAATGGTGGAAGCAAATAGAATCAGTGGAAGGAGGAATGGAATGGTGGAAGCAAATAGGATCAGTGGAAGGAGAAATGAATGGGAAGATGAATGATGGCACCCAAAATAAGAAGAACAATTCAAATAATGGGTTGACAAATGGGCTTAGCAGTCAGATGACAAGGTAGTCTGTGCACTGTGAGGAAAGGTATAAATAGGCTAGGTAAATT
>QLOM01005060.1:0-36392 GCA_003313785.1 Termitomyces sp. MG148
AGACCTCCGGGATGGCCCGAAAAGGAAATGGCCGGAAAAGGAAGTCCAGAGGGTCCCGGAGATCTCCGGGATGGCCAGAAAAGGAAGTCCCCTGACAGGCACTGGTTTCCTAGTCGGAGTGATAGGACATGAGCACTGAAGAGGAGGCTCAAAACCTTCAAGACAGAAGTTCTCCAGTGCTACACAGAGTTCTGGACCATAGGAAGAAAATTGACAGAGCACAAGCAATGTATGAGAATGAAATCATAGGGTGAAAAGGTTGTGCCTGAGCATATTTGAAGTTCTTTCTACCTTCAATGAAAGTGCCTCTGCACAATCAACTACTTACAGAGCACATAAGAATATTTGTCACATGTAGGCCCTGTAGGAACTATGATCAGCAAACCCCTCTTTCTGAATTCTACCATCGGCTCCTCCTCTGCAACATAAAAGGTCTCATGTTTATTTTCCTTTCACTCCTACTCTCACATCCATCATTGTTCCATAGGTGAGTGCTGAGTCACTCTCTTACCTCATCTGGCTCATTGATGTTGTGCAGAGTAGTGCTGTGATTTGTCCCTCTTCAAAAAATTTATTTATTGCCACTACTTTGCATTGATACGGCAGCATGCCATGGCAAAAACATGAAAAATATGCATACATTCATATGTGATACAAAGAAAGAAACAAAACATGTCTAAAAATGCTGAAAACTGTAAGCAAGACATGTTAAAATAGCCAAAACCTGTAGGTTAGACATACCAGAGTGTTCCATGCCTCCCAACAATTATAAAACTAGTTGAATCATGTCAAACAATGCACAGATGGTCAAGATATAGGCATACCTTTGAGTAATAACAAAATAATGACAGCTGAGGCTTTGATCAATCAATCATTGATGATTTGGAGTTAGATTTTGATGGGAATGATACCCAAGATGTGGCAGTGTCAAAAGAAGCTGATTTGATCATGGAAAAATCCATAATCAAAGAAGAGCTAAAAATAGCATGCAGCACTTGGCAGCTATCAAAATAGATTAGATCAATGCTATCTAATCTCAGATCAGGATCCAAATACCAAAATTGGTCTAAATTAAGGATTGACAAAATCAATCAAAGATCCCAGATCATGATCCGAGATCAAACCCATCAAACCTTTGTGACTTTTTCTTCTCAGAATCTGCAGAGCCTTATAGGCATGCTATCCTGCTCTTCTGGGCACTGCCAAACACTCCAGAACCACGCAAACATGATAGAAGGACTCTTAGCAGGTCTTGGATGCTGGAAACATGGAACTAAAGGCTGGAACAAGCCTGAAACAGGCTGCCAGAGTAAATTTTCATAATTCAATACATTTCATTGAATTGGCACCCAGATGGCTCAAACTTTAGCCAATACCCAGACTCATTGGAAGCCAACAGACATGCTGAACATGCATAGTCTGTGTGCCTGGAGAGGAGTATAAATAGAGCAGGAAAAGGGGGACCCAGCCAAGGAAATATCTGTGCAGCTCAGATCCCCAGGGAGTGGACTACTTAGGCTAACCAGTTAAGGTACTTCAGACCAGCTTTAATAGAGATTATTGCCTATATTTGTGTGAACTAAGTTTGCTCAAACCAAGCATAACTTTGTTAATCTATTGAATAAACCATTTGTATAGCTTGGGGTCCCCAGGAAGTGGACTACTTAGGCCTATTATTTAGTTGACTTCACTAGAGTCGCTTTTTGGTATCTTTTTAGAAACTTTTTATTGTGTGAACTGCTTTGGTTCATTATAATAATAAAATAAAATCATAAAAACCCTTACAACTTCATTACAAGTGTGTGTTTCTGTGTCATAGCCCCATGAAACTTGTGAAAGTAAAGTTTAGTTGCCTACACTAATTGGAGTCCCTCTGATTAGTTCAACAAACTCTACATTTTGCATCAGCATGGTGAGATGTTACTCAATTAGCTAGTGATTTCCCTCATCTCTCACCCTAGTTGAGCTTGTTACTGTTTAGGCTAGTCTGTCATACAAAGCTTGATTTATACTATAAGTCTAGCTCATTGGTTCACCGATTGAGGCTCAAAGCTTGCTCACACTGATAAAATCAATGTACCTAGTGTCTTATCACATACTATTAGTTTTTTGCTTTCCCATCTACCTCTCCTTTCAGTTCATTTCTTCTAATATTTTCTGACCTAGTATGACTTACTTTCACTTTCACATTAGTTTGTAGCCCTAGCACATCAGCCTCATGCAGTCTTATAAACATGTGAATTGTGACAGTTCATTACAATCTAAATTGTGCTAAAAGAAAAGTCCTTTGCTAGCATTTGTAAGGGTGACCTCTGGAGGTTGCAGCTAAGTTGCACAACTGGCAGAGGAAAATCCAAAGCTTTATTAGAGACAGAATGATAGAAAGTAACTAATCACTTGGCAGAGGGAAATCCAAAGAAAACAAGTCTAAGGATCTGCCACAGTGCGGTGCATCAGCACAGGTGGTGGAGGCATGGAAACAACTATGCAATACTTTCCAGAAGGCGTGGGATTGTCCTGGAGATCTCCAAAAATCCCCAGAGATCTCTGGAGTTCTGAAAAAGGAAGTTCCAGAAATAGAAGTCCCCTGACATCACTCCTCCCCCTCCCTAGAGTGCAACATCTCAACGTAGAGGCCATGGATGATTCAAGGTGCTCCAGGGTGGTTGTGGTGGAAGTCTTGGATGAGGGTGCATGCGTGAACATTTTTGGCAGGTTTCCAGGAGTTGGTTTTGATACTCCTTCCACTTGACCTTGTACTGTAGCTTACATTGGAATAGGTGGCTGTCCAGGATCTTCTCCACTTTGTACTCCATTCCGTTGTTGGCAAGAATGGGAGGTGGCAGAGAAGGAGTTTGTCGGCCTGGGATGGGATTGTTTAGAGCAGGCAAGAGCTTGACCACGTTGAAGACCAGGTGCAGTTGACGCATACTGATGGGCAATTGGAGCTGGTAGGCAAGGGGTCCTACCTGACACTTGACCACATACAATCCCAGTTGCCAGTGTGAGAGCTTTTGTGAGGGTCAAGTGGTTGCAATGTCAGAGGTGTCTAGGTAGACGCAGTCTCCAGGCTTGTACTGAGGAGCCAGAGTCTGTCCTTGATTGTAGTACCAGGCCATGTTGTCCTTTGCCTTGGTCAGCACAGCCTTAGCCTCTTTCTGTGCTTTCTGCATGTGATTGACAAAGTTGTTGACCGACTCATTCTCCAATCGGCATGCACATGGTCTGAAGTCCATCTGGGGGTGTTGACCAGTGTTGAGGAAGAATAGGGAGACCTGCGTGGACACATGAATGTGGTTGTTGTACTGGAATTCTGCCTCAGGAAGGAGCTTGTCCCAGTCTGTAAGGGCAGCCTCCGGAGGTCACAGCTAAGTCACACAACTGGCAGAGGGAAATCCAAAGTTTATTAGAACAGTACAGTATGACAGAGAATATAACTAATCACTTGGCAGAGGGAAATCCAAAGAAAACAAGTCTCAGGATTCCTTTGCTGCAGCACAGTGCATTAGCATGGATGGTGGAGGCATGGGAACAACTATACAGTACTTTCTGGAAGGTATGGGAGCATCTTGGAGATCTCCAGAAACCCCCAGAGAACTCTGGGGTTCCAAAAAAGAAAGTTCCAGAAATGGAATTCTTCTGACACAGTCATCCTGTTGCTTGTTACAGAATAGCTGGAGATACTGCTCTAGCTCCTGGTTGACATGCTTGGTCTGCCCCTTGGACTCTAGATGATAGGCGGTGGATGTGTGCTTAACATGCAGGAGGCAATAGAGCTCTTGGGTGAAATCCACTACAAACTGTGGGCCCCAGTTGGAGATGTAGGTGTCAGAGAGGCCAGATGTTCTTCTGGTAAAAGTTGGCAGCGCCCATTGTAGAGCAGGTCGTATGCATCAGAATGAAGTGCACTCACTTACTGTAGAGGTCCACAACAACTATGATGGTGTTATATTCATGCACGTCCAGGAGTTCCATGATGAAGTTGATGGAGGCTATGCTCCAGCGTGTGAGTGCAGCTGACTGGTCAGGTGGTATTGGTGCTTTGTCCAGAGGCAGAGGTTGCAGGTGCTAGTGTAAGTTCCTATATAGCATAACTGTCAGGGGACTCCTCATTTCTCCCTTCTTTCACTCCTTATTCCTTCATTCTTCCTCTATTTATTTCCTTATTTCTGCTGTCACTCTTTTACTTTACTGCTTCT
This sequence comes from Termitomyces sp. MG148, assembly GCA_003313785.1. Taxonomy (NCBI): domain Eukaryota; kingdom Fungi; phylum Basidiomycota; class Agaricomycetes; order Agaricales; family Lyophyllaceae; genus Termitomyces; species Termitomyces sp. MG148. Next base: position 4,200 of record QLOM01005060.1, read on the forward strand.
ATTCTTTCAACACTATCCATTAGTACTATTCTCAGCCCTTGAAGTGCTCTGGTTCTTTAGTTATCATTCAAACAAGTGTAGCCAACGCTTCCAGAGGCTTAGTCATCTCAAGGCTAGCCTCCAAATTACTAAGCAAGTCACATGAGACATGTGCATGACCTCTGGCAATGGCAATTTCCGAGTTTTTGATTATTTTCGGAGATTTTCCTTTTTTAGATTATAAATTTTCTTGTGGCTTTTGTTATGCTATACAGTTACTTCCCATGCTTCTGGAGCCTTGGAAGCATCACTCCTGGCATAGGGAATCCCTAGACTTGTTCTCTTTGGATTTCCCTCTGCCAGGTGAGTAGTTATGGTTGTATTACCTATATATACTTTGGATTTCCCTCTGCCAGCTGTGTGACTGAGCCATAGCCTCCAGAGGTCGCCCTTACAATAATATCAGCAGCCACCAATAGTTCTGGGAGACCAGCTCCAATGTCTTCTAGTGCCCGGGGTATCCAACAACGTGGGAGTTGTGGTGCTGTTTGACAATGCGCCTTCAGAGCTCCAGGTTGTTTGACACATAAATGTGTCCCTAGAAGGTGAGGAGTCCGTTCTGCAGGCCCCACTCATTAGTGCATACAGATTTCACACTGGAGGGGTGTCCTGAGTGTAGCACCAGTGCGGCCTTTGCCACTGAGTCCTCCTGTACTCCCTTCTGATTACCTTGGCAGATGTCCTGGAGTATGTTGACCTTGTCTCCCTGGACTGCCACTCCTGCGAGCCCATGAATGGCAAACAGCTCTGGGTGCAGGAGGGTGATGTTGTGGTCTGGATAGTGGCTAGATGTGGGTGCCAACATCAACACAGACTAAGCAAGGCTAGGGTGGATAGTCTAAGGACCTGTCCTCTGACAAGAACAAGAAGGAAGTACAGGCCTTCCTGGAGTTCACCAACTTCTACTGATGATTTATCCAGGACTTCTCCCACCATGCTTGGCCCCTCTTCAACCTCACCGGAAAGGATGTTGCATAAGCTTGAGGAGACATGGAGCAGCAGGCCTTTGATGCCTTCAAGTCTGCCATCACTTCCAAGTCCGTCCTGCTCTTCCTTGACAACAATCAGCCCTTCTGAGTCGAGGCAGACAGTTCCAACTTTGCCACTGGCACGGTCTTTTCCCAGGAGTCTCTGGAGGATAGTAAGTGGCACCCCATAGCCTTCTACTCCAAGAGCCTCAATGTCATGAAACAGAATTACAAGATCCACAACAAGGAGATGCTTGCAATCATCTGGTCACTGGAGGAGTGGCGCCACTTCTCGGAGGGGGCTTGGCACAAGTTCAAAGTCTGGACAGACCACAAAAACCTGGAGTACTTCCAGACGTCCAAAAAGCTCAACTGTCAACAGGCCTGGTGGTCCCTGTACCTTGCCAACTTTGACCTTACGCTGCACCACAAGCCCAGTTGATGCATGGGGAAGCCTGATGCCCTTTCCCAGCATGCCGACCACGGTTCCGGGGCAGGGGATAACAACAACATCACTCTCCTATGCCCAGAGCTGTTTGCTATTTGTGCACTCAAAGGGGTAGCAGTCCAGAAAGACGAGGTCAACATACTCTGGAACATTTGCCAAGGTAATCAGGAGGAAATACAGGAGAACTTGGTTGCAAAGGCTGCACTGGTGCTATGCTCAGAACGCCCCTTCAGTGTGAAATCTGTACACACCAACAAGTGGGGGCTGCAGGATGGACTTCTTACCTTCTGGGAGTGCATCTACATGCCAAACAACCTAGAGCTCCAGAGGCACATTGCCAAGCAGCACCATGACTTCCGCATTGCAGAAACCCTAGCCACTGGAAGACACTGGAGCTGGTCTCCCGGAACTATTGGTGGCTGCAGATGTCACGCTACATTGGCACGTACACTAGCACCTGCAACCTCTGCCTCTGGACAAAGCCCCACCAATGCCTACCAACCAGTGATAATGCCCAAAGTTGCTAAGCACTGTTCTGGTAGATGAGAAACTTAGTGCCTCACAAATGAGTAGCATTGGGCAGTTGCTAGTGTTGAGAGAGTTCTGGGCAGGGTCCCAGAAGCCTAGTCTTTTTAGTGGGATTTGAACTTTGCAAAATAAAAGGGTTGCTTAGCCATCTAAGCCAAAAGCCTGCAAGGCGCTAGGGTGCTAGTAGTCGGTAAGGACTCTAGCGACATAAACGTTGGCAATGATGTGCCTGTATGGCACTGTAAGAATGAAAGTTGGCAAGTAAAGTTGGCAAGGTGAAGTCGGCAAGATTGTATCACTTTAGCGACTCTGAGGACTTAGAATACACCAAAATGTGATCTGAACTGTAGAGTGTACAAATCCATGTGCATCTAAGAGTTCCATGATGAAGTTGACAGAGACCATGCTCCAGCGTGTGGCTGGTGTGGAAAGAGAGTGCAGCTAGCTGGTGATAAGCCTCTGGCTGAGCTCAGTGCACCAGCGCTATTTTTAGCAACTTATATTGCAGCTAGCAGGGATCAAACTCAGGCTACAGGACACAACGCATGGGATCACAAGACTTAGCAACCACCTGACTTGGCAGTCATATGACAATTTACTGGTCACATGGTGATCACAAGACTTGGCAACCACAGGACCTTAGCAACCACCTGACTTGGCAATCATCTGCCACTCACCTGACTTCAGCCCAGCCCCCTTTCAGGTCCCCAATCAGTGATAACCAACACCAGGGCCTTTAGCAACGCCTATCAAAAACCCAGTGCTTCTCAAAGATTCGACGTCAGATCACTTTAGCAATGCTAGGTAAGAGAGGCTTGAGTAAGTTGCACCTGCATTTCTAGATGGAGCAGGCGGATCAAGGCTTCCTTGCCAAAGGCCATGGTGTCTGAGAGAGCTTTTGAAGCAGCCAGCTGAGACGTCAATGGCATGGGTGCTTAAGCCCAGTGAAGAAGCAACAAATAGGAGCCAGAAGAATTTTGGCGGCTGTAGGGGGCTTCCAGACTAGAATTAGGAGACTTGTTCTGCTGTAAGGGCAACCTTTGGAAGTTGCGGCTAAGTCACACAACTGGCAGAGGGAAATCCAAAGTTTTATTAGAGACAGAATAATACAACAGGAAGTAACTAATCACCTGGTAGAGGGAAATCCAAAGAGAACAAGTCTAAGGATTCCTCTGCCATAGTGCAGCACATCAGCACAAGTGGTGGAGGCATAGAAACAACTATGCAGTACTTCCCAGAAGGTGTGGGATTGTCCTGGAGTCTGGAAATCCCTGGAGAACTCCAGGGTTCTGAAAAAGGAAGTTCCAGAAATGGAAGTCCCCTGACAGCATTCACATCACTACAAGCAGCAAAGGTGATTTCTGTTGGCTTCATTTCCATTGGCTCCATTTTTGTTGGCTTCATTTCTGTTAGTTCAATATAAAAATTGCATTAGACAGATCATGAAGGTTAGCGTGATGTGTTTTTGTAACACTCTGGTTGTGGATAGAAGAGAGGTCCATAGAGCAATGTAATGCCAAAAGGAAAGTAACTGTTAGATTGTAGCTATGGGAGACAACATTTTGCAAAAATAAAAAAGTACCAACATAACTATTAAAATAGCTACAATGATGATGATTGTGGTTGCAATGGCTGTGTATATTGTGTAGATGAGAGGTGCAATGAGCCTGGGATCATGTGCTGCAAGTGAAATGTGAAAGGAGGCAGGACAGGGGATAGTATGCCAAATCAGGCATGCAGAAGAGCCTCCTGCTTTGCAAAGATGCACCAAAGACCTTTCATATCAACAAACTTATTATGAGCAGTTTCTTTGTCCTTGCTCTTGTCCTCCATGGTCTCCTCTGGAGTAGCCTTGCCTTTCACATTGCCTATCTCAGTCCCACTGCTAGCAGAGGGGCTCCCCTCATTGCTGTTGAAATAAAGAGAGTGAGAAGAGCGGCAGTCATTGGTTGCGGCTGACTGTAGGAAGGGCAACAACTCAAGAAGGGCAACAACTCAAGAAGGGCAACAACTCAAGAAGGGCAACAACTCAAGAAGGGCAACAACTCAAGAAGGGCAACAACTCAAGAAGGGCAACAACTCCAAAGACCCTTCAATAAGATTCTCATTGTCATTGTCACGTTGCCCATGTCTACTGAGTAGGTCAGCGGTGCCAGCATGATTAGCCAGCCACTTGAGCCTGAGTTGGACCAGTGATATGATGCTGCTACATGGTATAGAAACAACAAGCCAGAAGTCAAAATAAACATTTATTAAAAGGCTGAAAACTATAAGCCTCCTGGTACAACAAATGTTCTAAAAGCTACATCTCTCCATACACCTCAAAAACCACAGAACAGACTAGAAAAAGAACCAATAAAGCACAGACAATGTCAGCAAGGACCCAGTTACTGCTATAAAGGAAAGGAATGATCAAAAGGAGCTAGCCAAAAGGGAATAGTAGAAGCAAATAGGATCAGTGGAAGTAGGAAAAGAATGATGGAAGCAAATAGGATCAGTGGAAGGAGGAATAAGTGGAAAGATGAATTATGGCACCCAAAATAGGAAGAGACAATTCAAATGATATTCTAGTAACCCTCTTCAATACATCAAGTTTATTGTCAAGAATCAGTGTGGATTAGAAGTAACTTTCTAAGACTTCAAAAAAGCCCCAGAACTATCAGTAATACTGCAATCAAGTACTACACCAGTGATAGCAAAAACCTATCAGATAAGGGATTGAGGTAGTCCATGTGAAAGAAGTGAATCAATGCGTGAGCTGCAGGTGACAAGCTCAAAAAAGGAATAGAATGAGTAAAGAGAATAAAAGGAAAAGAAAGACAGCTTACCAGGAGAATAAACTCAGCCGCAAGGTCTAACAAATTCAATTGGAAAACCACAGATACCACTTCATAAGACAGAAAGTAATATAACCCTTCCTAGCTCATGTAGTGATGATGGTTGAAATACTGGCAAGCTTGTACCACACTGAGCACCTGTGACTCCATGATACAAGCAATGAGGAGAGGCTAGAAGACAAGAGTCAGTATGGTTGAGCATCAAGAAAGAATGTCACTACTCACCTCAAGTAGGGTGTGCTCACAATGTGCAGTCATGAATATGTACCAGAGAGGGGGATAGTCAGAGTAGCAATGACAAGCCAAAGGGAGGAGCCCAAAGACTGTGTTAAAATAAGCAGAAAACAGATAACAAGACCAGATCCAGAGCAATGAGCACAGGATCTCACAATCTGTATCACAATACAAGGGCTGAGCATTGTGGAGCCCTGAATTCTAGTAAAAGAATTAGCCTACAAGGAAAGGAAGAGAGGCTAAAGAACCAAAGCTAAAGAACCAAACCTACCATTTGCACAATTGTGAATAAAAGACATGTGGAAACTGAGACTGTGTCCCAGTGAAGGGGACCAAATGAAGAGGAGAAGGAAGATGGGCTGCAGGAGATGACTGGTCAGCCAGTCATCCTCTATAGGCAGAGGGGAAAAAGGAGGTAGTGGCATGAGCTAAGAAATGAAATGAAACAGATGTGCCTTATATATGTGTAGGCAGACCTCAAAAAGAATCACCTACAAGCGTGAAGCATGAACCTGAAATAGACAATGAGATATTGATACGGCGGCTCGCCATTGCAGAACACTGAAACCAGTAACATTATACGGTATAAGACAAAAATATACATAGTATGTCTAAAAACAAGGCTGAAAACCATAAGCCAGACATACTAGATAGCCAAAACCTGTAGGCTGGACATACCGTAGTGTTCCTCACCTCCCAACAAGTCTGAAACTGGTCAAACAACGTCAAACGGTGCATAATTTGTCGAGTTATAGACAAACCTTTGAGTAGTGATGGATTGGTGATAGCCAAGGCTTTCATCAATCAATCATTGATGATCCAGAGTAAGATCTTGATGGGAATGATAAGCAAGCTGTGGCTGTGCCAAAAGAAGCTGATTCAATCATGGAGAGATCCGCAATCAAAGATAAAGCTAAAAATAGCACGGCACTTGGCAGCCATCAAAATAGATTAGATTAATAGCTATCTAATCTTGGATCAAGACTCAAATACCAAAATTAGTCTAAATTAAGGATTGATGCAATCAATCAAAGATCCCAGATCACAATCTGCAATCAGCGCATCAATTCCATCAAACCTTTGTAACTTTCCTTCCTGGAACTCTACAGCACTCAATTATAGTGCTATCCCACCCCCCTGGGTACCTCCGGACTCCCCGGAACCACGCAGATACAACGAAAGGACCCTTAGCGGGTCCCAAATGATTGAAACGTGGAAACCAGAGGCTGGAAATAGCCTGAAACCGGCTGCCAGAGCAAAAACTTTCAATTCAGTAAATTTTATTGAATTGGCACCCGGATGGCTCAAACTTTAGCCTATACCTGGACCAATAGGAAGCCACTGACACACAAAATCACACATGGTCCGTGCGCATTCAAAGGAATATAAATAGGGGAAGAAAAGAGGGACCCAGCTAAGGAAAACTTGTGCAGCTTGGAGTTCCTAGGGAGTGGACTACTTAGGCTAATCAGTAAAGTACTTCAGACCAGCTTTAATAAAGCTTATTGCCTACATTTGTGTGAATTAAGTTCGCTCAAATCAAAGCTTGAACTTTGTTAATCTAGTAAATAAACCATTTGTGTGGCTCAGGGTCCCCAGGGAGTGTGACTACTTAGGCCTATCATTTAGTTGACTTTACTAGGGTTGCTTCTTGGTATCTTTTTAAAGACCATTTATATTGTGAACTACTTCGGTTCATTATAATAATAAACTAAAACTACAAAAACCATTACAACTTCATTACAAGTGTTAGTTTCTGTGTCATAGCCCCACAAAACTCGCAAAAGTAAAGTTTTTGTCTACACTGATTAGAGTTCCTCTGATTAGTTCAACAAACCCTACATTTCGCATCAATATCAGATGGAGAAGTGAACAAATACTGAAGAATTCAGAGAGATCTGGATTGCAGAGGGTAGTTCCTCAAGCTACTGACCAGATCTGCACTAAATGAAGAACAAAATGGTGGAGAACATTGCTACCTAGCACCAGCAGAAAGAGGAGAAAATTCTGAGCAGAATGAGCATGCACACAACATACCTTGGAGGTATCCCAAATAAGGGACATGCCAGAAAGGGATTGGGTGCTAACTGAGCAGAGGTTCTGCAATATGAAATTACCAGAATAGAACAACAGAGAGCACAAGGCAAGATTGGCAGAGTCAGTCAGTCTGGACCAATAAGATAACTTGAGATTTGAGAAGGAACAATTAGAGATGTGAGATATAATCAACTGAGATTGCAGCACCCTAGGCCATAAGGGAGCAATGCAATAATAAAAGCAGCATGGGGTGTTCCTGTGAGCCAAAAACTGAAGGAATTCTAAGCCAGAAAATAAGAGTTAGAAAGATGAGAACTGGATATGATTGTGTGCATATCTAAGGCACAGTTTGCATTTTTCCACTGTGCCACAAAAAGCATGATTAAAGCTTGTCTTCATGTAAGTTGCCTTCATTTACATCAATTGACTATGCTAAATGTCCTGCAGGACAACTCACCATTGAAGACCTGGTAGACACACCACAATGAGAGGACTTGACAAGGAAAACCACAAGCTTGTAACATATCATATCCATTGCCCTTGCAAGCATGATTGAGAGTTTGTCAATATGCTAATGCACCACAATATGTAGGGTGGGAGGAGTTCACCATGTGGAGTGTTGCATATTATTTGTCACCTTGTCAACGACTATTCACCACTTGGATATTGCTTATCTGATACATGTATATATTACATTGCTCACATTTCTATTATATTTATTCAATGCTATACTACCACTGGCTTACAATGTTGGAGGTGATCTGCTTTCAAGTTGCCGTCCATCATTAACAAGCAATTGAAGACCAGATCTTCTTCCTAGTTCAATGGAAGATTCACTCCAGGTTGAGGACAAGCTGGACAGAATATTGCAAGTTCACCATGGTTGTCACAATCCAATCATTTCTTTCTCATCCCCTGCCCTCTGCCAGTGCCCAGGGTTGACCCCAACCCCAACTCAATCCACTTCCCTACATGCACACAACACTGCTGACTATGCATCACACATCATGCATCAGTGGTGCATCACCTTCCGACCTTTCTTCTCTATCTGGCCATTCCCTCCCAAGTCCTTATTCCTACATGTGAGAGCTCCTGGGTCAGTGGTCCCTGACATTTCCCTTCTGTGTCTCATGAAAAAGGAGCAGGATGAGGCACGAGTAGCCCACAACATGTCCTACCAGTTCCAGGAAATTGTAAAGGGGTTGGAGGAGGAAATGTGGAGATGGAAGAAGAAGGCCCTGGGGGACAATGTCAAGCTCTGCCACTACCTTCTCAACATTTGCTCTGGGAAGTTCCAGGAAGTCGCCAACTGTTGGGTGCAGTGGGCCGAGAAGGATGAGGGAGTGAGCTCATCAAGTAGCAAAGAATGTTAGAGGGGCAAAGAGGCAGTGCAGTGGTTGGAGGTTGGGTAGGAGAAAAGGGAACATGGGGTGCAGACAGAGGGGGTTGGACAGGTCATGGAGGAGGCATAGGAGTGCAGTGGAACAAGGAAGTAGAGAGGGCAGAGTAGGGGGTTCAGTGGAATGGAGGGTTTGTGGAGGCCAAGAAAGCCATGGTGGAGGACAGCGCTTTGCTGATGCCTGGACCTTCCTGCTTGCCCTGCAAGCTCAGAGAAAGAGCTCCTCCTGGACATTGGGCTCCAGCGCCAGTGATTGGCCACCCAGTTGGCCACCTTGCATCTATCTGAACTCCATAAGCTTTGAATCTTTGTCTTTTAGTCCTACCTTATTCTGACTTGTCTTAGGATGAATTCATTGGCACTGGAAACTCTTGAAAGAGAGGTCAGGTGTGTGTGGAAGGGTCTGCAGCAAATTGGCTCCTGGTACTGCCTGCCCCCTTATATTACCAAGGGTCTCTGTGTCAGGGGACCGGTCTCCAGACCGTGTCCAACTCTACTCCAAGCTTAGTCCGACAATACGCCTATTCCTAGCAGATCCAACTGGCCGCTCGGCCCACCCTTTTCCCTTCTGTCTCTTAGTAGTCAGCCTTGATGAGTCATATGCATGGACCTTACTCAGCATCGATTATTGTTAGTCATACTCCTTTACATACTGGGGCCCAATTAGTAAACAGTATTAGTAATAGCACAGCCACCAATGTAGTATATATAGGCAGCCTGTGGATAGAATATCCCCAGGCTGAACAATAGCAGTGTTCTTCTGGCCTACACACCGAACCTACTGTAAGCTCTCTAGCGACGTCCAACCGCTCGGTTAGCCTTGCCGGTCCCTTGCTTGACTCTTGCCTGCCTCTACGCCCGCTCGACTCCCGCTTGTCACCAGTGCTTGCTGGCTCTGTGGAAGGAGTTCCGCAGACGTTAAGCATTTCCCTTATACTCTGGGCATTGGAGTGAGCTGAGGAGGCCCACCAATGGCTTTTCTTCACACTCAGGTGGGACTTGGAGTGAGCAGCCATGAGCCTGAGTGAGGACCTGCTCGACTCTGATGAGTATTGGAGTTGTGGGAGGACATGGTAGAGGAGCTGGAAGTGGAAGTGGGCCCAGAGCCAGAAGGAATGGAGGTTAATGTCACTACAAAGCCAGAGAGGGATCAGGAGATAGATCTGAGGATGGGTAAGGAAGTGGATGGGTTGGTACAGCAAGAGGAGGAGGAGAAGAGGAGGTCAAGGAGGATTGGGTGAGAAAAGGAGTCAAGGGAGGCATGTAGAGTCCAAAGCCCTCTCCTTGTAATGTAACATATATATTAATAGAAAAATGTATATACTATGAAGGTCCTGAATGTAGAGAGTGGAGAACCAGAGAGTCCAGATAAGAAAGTAAAATGTAGTTAGCAGAGAGAAAGTAACTAGAGTGTCTAGTGTATTTTTTTTTTTTTCTTTTTTTTCTTGTTGTGTGAATATTGGTATGGAAAAAAGAAGAGACAAAGAAAAATGGGGGAGGAGTGAGGAACCAGTAGTTGTACATAGGTATGTAGAGAAAAGAGGCAGTATACTGTACTGGAATGTAGGGAGGCAATGAGCTGGAGACTGTGACAGACTGAGTTCTGAGCCCTGAGAGTGCATAACAGGGCCAAATCAAGCAACCACGATTGAGAGCCTGGCCCAGTAGGTATATACATTTTATGTCTCTTTTCACTTAGTTCTTATTATCATAAAAATTTCTGATCTACATACACTTATGCCATGATGCATCCACTCCAGGCTCTTAGCCATCACTCCAACACACTTACAGAAATGACTCAAGAATCTTCCACATTCTCCTGACCAATTACAACTCTGCATATTCATTTGCACTTGACAATGGGGCATACTTAGAGCTTTGTCATGCTGCCTAGAGATAAACTTGATAAACTTTGAAATCTAGAAAGATACTGTATATAGCTTTTGATACAATCAATGAGACATAGAATTCCACAAGTGATTTTTCGAGCATTTTTTTGAGTTTTTTTTTTTTTTTTTTTTTATTATTTGATGTCACAATTTCTTACAGGCAACCTTGTCAACCATTAGTTGTGATATACACAAATCTGGCAATGCAACAGGACTGCCATGACCATGACAGTTGCCTTCCTACATTCTGGTACAGTATTGTGCTTTTTTTTTGTTTGTTGGAAAAAAGATAGTAAATAGGAGCAACAAGGTGGGGGGAGTGGAGAAGGGTCTAGGGTATGGGGAACAGGTGGAGAATGGGATAAGGGCAACAGAAAACATACCCAAAGAGCATTATGTTGCTTGAAGGTCTCAGAGTTTTTGAGGAAAGAGTCAGTGGAAAACTCAAAAGGCATCTGGGGCACCGCAGAGATGGTTGAGAGGTTCCCAGGTGTTGTCTTTGGGGCTGTACCTGTCACGACCCACCCAATAGCCCCAGGCCTGAACACCAGGCCTGGGCCACCAACGCAACTCTGGCAACCACTCACACGACCACCAAACCCCAGGACGAACCCAACCAACCCCAGCACGGCCATCATGTCACTCTCTGGCAATCACTAGCGCTTCTCCTGGACATCACCGATAGCCCTGGCACTTCCCAGGATATCACCAACAACCCCCAGCAGTTCTCTGGACATCACCGGTATGACAGGCAACATCATGCATCATGATCACGTCACCTCCCACATCATGCATCATCCCCAGCATCACACATTATTCCCTGCATCACGCCATCATTCACCGGCACCACACATCATTCCCCACATCATGCCATCATTCTATGGCACCATGCATCATTCCCTGCATCATGCCATCATTCCACGCATTGTGCATTGCCACGTCCCCTTGTTGCACCAAGTACCCCACCACGTAGTGCTGCTGTGACTCCCAAAGCAACGGCGCCACTGCCACACCTCTACTTGACACCCACGGAGTCCCCTTTGTCCTTCTATGTTCTCTGGGATGCCACTGGAGCCCCAGAAGGTTATCTGCAGACCCATAACCAAAACCCTGGACCTTCCTAATATGTAGTCAGTATATAAACCCTACCGCAATATTGGGTACAGTAGTCTTGATATTGCCTACACTTCCTGGTTTCTCTCGTATCGCTCCAGTCTCATATATTCACCTCATACCCGTCTCTATCTCCATCATCTTGTACTTGTCTCTACTCTTGTCTTTGCTATCTCTTCCTCAATCTATTTGTTTTCTCTCAACTCCATCCACTCAGTTCTCTTTTGTTTCTTCTCATCAGTCTCCCAGTTTCCTCGGCCTTCAGCCTAATCAGCCCAGCTCCGCCAGAGCTCAGCTCCGCAACCATTCAACCTTAAAATCTTGTCCACGCAATCATTCTTGCGCCTTTCCTGTGACATAGCCACCAGCTCCTCTGTAGCTCCACTAATCATCCCAGAACCCCCTTGTTCACTTACTTGCTCCCAGCGCTTGTGCCCCACATTCCTCGCCCTGGCGCACTTCACCCAGCAAAACCTTAACCCTGGCATGTTCCCCCGTGCCCCGGCATATCTCATCTACTCCGATAGGCCTCTGTTGTGTCTGTAACCCCTTGAGTCCACTTTGTAAGGCCTTGCCCAGACTTGCTGAGCCCCCGGGTCAGCGGAACCTGACAGTACCCTACTCAGTAGACCAGGTAGTGAATTCTACCCCAGAGAAGGCAGGAGTCCATTACTTTGTCCACTTTGTATTTAGGCTTACTGTCAACTTTGACCAGGAGGAGGGGAGCACAGCATCAGAAGGGATTGGGGGAGGCATTGTTTGAGAAGTTGGACATGAAAAATAGAGTGGAGAAATTGCATGCTGAGAGGAAGCATGAGTTGGTAAGCATGGAAGGAGATCTTATTGACAACCTTGAAGGGCCCTAGCCATTTGTGGTCAAGCTTGAGCAAGGGTCATTGAGTTTGGATATTCTGCCTGTCCAGCCAAACTAGGAATCCTATGGGCCAGTCCAGAGTAGGCAGTTGTTTTGTGTTGATGTGCTGGCTATAGGCTTGGTTTACAATGTTGACTTTCTTTTGAAGGAACTCCTGGAGGGCCCAGAGGTTGTAAGCAGCCTCATGTGTGGCATAGGAGGGGATATCACACAGGGAGATGGTGAGGTGGGGATGATAACCCTTGTTGGCAAAGAGAGGGGATACTCTGGTGGCAGAGTAGAGGGTGTTGTTGTATGTAAACTCTGTGACAGGAAGCTTGGTATGCCAATTGTTTTGGAGGTAGTTTATGTAGATGTGGAGGTATTGTTCCAGAGTTTGGTTGATGTGCTCAGTCTGTCTGTTGGTCTCCAAGTAGTAGGCTGTAGACAGGTTTGTCCATATGTCAAGGGCCTGGCAGAGGGATTGCTAAAACATAAACAGGAGTCCCTAGTCAGACACAATATTGTCTGGGAGCCCATGCTTGGAGAAGACATGCTCAAGAAACAGCTTGGCAAAGTAAGCACACTGGAATGCTCTGGTCCCTGCAAGCACAGGTCTGTTTGTGGTGGGAGTTGGCATGGAGTATGCTTCAGAGACTAACCATCTCTCACATGCCTCTGTGCACCCTTGCTTTCTCTGGTGAAGAGATGTGGCAGCTCCAGCTGTACCAACTCCCCCCTCCCTCTTTGAGCAAGGCAACATGCCTAGGGCAGGCAGAGAGCCATTGTTACAACAATGAAAGTGAGTGGTGGACTACATGTGACAGAGGGATGAGATGCTGAGGTCATTCCACATCTCAAGTGCAAAGCTCATCCAAAGGACTCAGACTCTGTTTTTTGAACCCCAGAGATCTCCAGGGATTTCCGGAGATCTCCAGGATGCTCCCATGCCTTCCAAGAAGTACTGTATAGTCATTTCCATGCCTCTGCCACCCATGCTGATGCGCCGTGCTGTGGCAAAGAGATTTTTAGACTTGTTCTCTTTGGATTTCCCTCTGCCAGGTGATTAGTTATATTTCCTGTCATATTGTACTGTCTCTAATAAACTTTGGATTTCCCTCTGCCAGTTGTGTGACTTAGCCACAACTTCTGGAGGTCACCCTTACACTATTGCCCTGTTGCTGACTCCCGACTGCTATGTCAAGAAGGAAGATCTGGATACAGCTATTGCTGCTGCCATCACTAACACCATGACCCACATTAAAACCATGATCACCACCAGTCTTACCACTACTTGTAATACTGCTCCTGCTACCAACCTCTGTCACTTCTGTGGCAAAGTTGACCACACTATAACACGCGGTTGCTGCCCCACTTATTTGGCAAGGATGCATTTGCAGGGCTGCCAATGGCAAGGTTGGTGCCATCATACCCAATTATCCCGAGCTCAAGTCCTATCAAGAGTGCATGGATGAATGGCACCAACAGAACCCTGGCAACTTAGCAACTGGCACCCTTACCAGCAACTCTAACCCCAACATGGAACAGGCTCTACAGCAACAAGTGGTACTGGAGGTAATGCACCTGGATACAATTAGCAACAATGGCAATCTTAAGGACACTTGCATTGAAAGTCTGGAACGCAAACTGGCAACTTTGAAGCAAGTATTTGATGGTGTGGAAATCAAGAAACCAAAGCAGCTGTTGACAGGTTACCAACCATTAGCGCCACTCTCTACCAACTCATCTGTACTTGCATCTGCCACTTCAGCACCTGTCTCAACACCATTGGCTGCCCCTACCATTCCCAACCCCGTCACCAAGCCTATTGCTCACATGTCAGACGCTACTGCCTCAGCTCCACCACCTCTGCACCCATACTCTGATAAGCCTCTTGCTGAGCTCAGCGCACCAGTGCTATTTTTAGCAACTTATAATTTGCAGCTAGCAGGGATCAAACCCAGGCTATAGGACGCAACGTGCAGGATCATGGGACTTAGCAACCACCTGACTTAGCAGTCAAATGATGATTTACTGGTCACATGATGATCACAAGACTTGGCAACCACAGGACTTTAGCAACTACCTGACCTGACAATCACTTGCCACTCACCTGACTTCAGCCCGGCCCCCTTTCAGGTCCCCAATCAGTGGTAATCAACACCAGGGCCTTTAGCGATGCCTATCAAAACCCAGTGCTTCTCAAAGATCCAATGTCAGATCACTTTAGCAACGCTTAGCAACAGGCCTCTTGATGGTTTCAGATATTAGCAACACTTATAGCTTATCCGATGCTTAGCAACTCACGCAAGACAGGCCCCCTTGATGGTTTCAGGCCTTAGCAACAGTCCCTGTGCATTTGGCCTCTTTCACTGCTAGGATGTTGAGTTAACACTTGCCGACTTGACAGACACCGTTGCTTAGTGACTTTCACATTCCATTGTACTTGTCATTATTTTTCTTGATTGATTAATTAGTGACTTTTAGTTAAATTACCATGGCAACTTAGCGCCTATAAATACTGTACATATTTTGTCTTAGCCATCATTGAATCATACGCCCCACAGTTTAGATATCATTTCAGTGCATTCTAAGTCCTCAGAGTCGCTAAGTGATACAGTCCTGCCGACTCCACCTCGCCAACTTTGTTTACCAACTTTTGTCTTATGGTGCCATACAGGCACATCGTCACCAACGTTTACGTTGCTAGAGTCCTTACCAACTTCTAGCACCCTAGCGCTTTGCAGGTTTTTGGCTTAGATTGCTAAGCAACCGGTTTATTTCTCTAAGTTCATATCACACTAAAAAGACTAGGCTTCTGGGACCCTGCCTGGAACTCTCTCAAAAACACTAGCAACTGCCCGACGCTACTCATTAGTGAAGCACTAAGTTTACCATCTACTAGGACAGTGCTTAGCGACTTTTGAGCATCATCAACACTTGCACACACAACCCTGATTAATCTGCTTCTGCCCAACGTAACTTTGCTGTGCTCAACAAGCAACCTGAAGGTGGTTACCGACCAACTGCCCTTATATACAACATAGAGAAATCTAACCATGTATTCAGCCGCATCATGAAGACACCCATGACTTTATTGGTAGAGGAACTCTGCAGCATAGCGCCCAACATTAGGAACCAGGTCAAAACAGCAGTAACTCCGAGCGCACCTTACAAGCCACTGTTCAAGACACTCCCAACATCAACAATGCTCTACCTGGATTTTCACTTGCTACTAACCCCTTGCTAACCAACACCAATGCCAACCAACAGCTTGCTAACGCTATCCCAATAGACTCTGTGGAGACTTATATTTGGTTGCTAGTGCCATGAGAAGACCCTGCTATTCTGACAGTTGCCTAGGACTCACATGCCATTTGATTAATCATGCTTACAGTTGACAGTTGCCAAAAGATAGAGGCCATAGTAGACAGCGGCTCCCAGATCATCTCAATGTCTGCTGAAGTTGCCAACAATTTAGGCCTCATCTATGACCCTGGTATAGTTCTAAACATGCAAAGTTCTAATGGCACAATAGATAGGTCACTTGGTCTTGCCAAGAATGTGCTATGCACAATTGGCAACCTCACATTTTACCTACAGATCCACATACTCTGCTCACCTGCATACAACATACTCCTCAGCCACCTCTTTGACATGTTAGCATGCTTTATAGTCAAGACTCTATCTGACAACAAAGCCACCCTGACAATTAGCAACCCCAACTCTGGCATCCGCCACACAGTGCCAACTTTCTCTAGAGGTCACCAGAAAGAGAAACTTGCTAAAGCCCTGATGTTTACCAACCAGTACCCAGGACAACCGCACTCATGTTTTCATCCACCATCAAGGAGGTGATTGGCAACAATCAAAGAGATGTAGTGCTCATGCTGGACTATGACCACCATAGTGGACTTATAAATATTGTTTCTACTGCTTTTCTTGACTCCAAAGTACTCTTGCCTTCTTGTGACCCTAGTGCTAATACATCCAATACTAGTACCACCGCTACCACCCATCAGAAACTTACCAACTCTTCTTTTGCCTACCTATATCTGACCATTTTGCTAAATTTGCCTCTTCTGATATGTATCTTGAAACTTTACCCAATTCCTCTCACCCTGCCATTCTTGGACTTTCCAAAGCTAGCGCTAGCGCTAGCAACCCATTACCTATGTTACCTACCACTTCCACCTTTGCTGCCGCTAACGCTACCAAATGCAAAGGTGTACAGGTTAAAAAGAAATATAAGCCCATAGCGCTCAAAATCAAGCCTGTTGCCAGTACCATCTCCGAGGACTTCCAAATCAAACAAAATATTCTTGGCAACCCCCTTGCCAACATGCTAACATTGACCCCAAACCCACTGCTATTCCAACCAACAGGCCACTTTACTGTAACAATAGTTACTGTTTTGAGGCTTACAGTTCACACTACACAGAATCAGACCAGTCTAGGTCTATTATCAATGTAGTATGAAACAAAAGTAAGCTGATTATCTCAGCTGTAACGTATGTAATATGTAGAGTAATAATATAATAATAATACTAAAAATAATTGTAATAAAAAGAGGTGCTCAAAGCACCACTCCGCTACACACCCTACAATTAGACCGCACTGTGGTCTACACTCAGCAACAGTCATGCCATTGGTAGGTTGGAGACGGGAGCAATTGGCAAGCTCTCTGCTGCTCAGCAGGAATTGGCTGTCTCATTGTCCATGTCATAGTCAAGGAGTTCCTCCTCAGCAGTGGGCACGGGCTGAGTCTCCGATGGTCCTGCTCAAGGTGGGGAGTCTTCATAGTCTTGGAGGGGCAACAACGTCAGCAAATGGTCAATGTAGGGGTCCCCTGGAACTTCCTCCAGGCCACTGAGAGGTACCACCTCCACTGAGTAATTGCGCATCCATAGGTCAAGTGCATGGGGATCTTGCCCAATGCTGAGGTACATTCCGTTGCAGAAGACATCACGTATAACATGGCAGTTGTCCTGCTGCTGCAGCATCAACCAATAACGGTCTCCATCAGTGGTGTCATGACCCATCTCACTCTGCAATTGATGAGGGAGTCTCCATTGCATTGAGGCGGTGGCGCCAAGCAGGCCTTGAATTGTAGCCAGTGGTCGGCAAAGAAAATGTGGGTCAGATAAGTGACCCCGTACATATACGCGTAGTCCACCCAGCTGACCAGAATGTGGTTGTGTATGAGGACATGTAGCGTGTCTGCGGTGGTGAAGAGTGAGGCAGACTCCTCAAGAATGTTGACCTGACGAGTCTCCATATCAGGGTCTTTGGAGAAGAAGAGCTCAAATGTTTTCCCAGTGACCTTCTTGCACTTTGCAATTGCTTCACGGTACAGTCCTGGCTGCGCAAATATGTACGCCAGATGACAGAGGACTGTCATCTTTGATAGTTGGCTGGAACACAACACCTGCACCAAAGCAAAGCTGAAGAGGCTACGCCAGTGAATGTGCATGGCGTGGTTGATTGCCAAGTCAGTCCACACATTGGGCATTCCAGGACGCTCATACAGTAGGGCGTATGAGCCCAAGTAGCTCAAAGCAAATGGTTGCTTTGGGTTGGGGGTGTTCATGCCAACAAAGGCAATCCTACCTGTATCCTTGCAGCGATAGAATTGTGAAGGCACAATAAGTTGCAGGATGGCTTCCCACTCTTCTGTGCTTGCAAATGGCGCAGTGATGGTGGCATACTGGGGATCATCCAGTAGCAGGGACACGGTTCTGTCCTGGGCTGTAGAGTGGCAATTAAGTGCCACCTGCTTGAGCTCATTGAGCAGGAAGTAGCTGGTCTGGCACTCCTGCAATGAGGTGAATGGATTGTTCATGAGGGTGTGGAGCCTTCACAGCTCTTGAGGATTGGTGGGGAAGCCCCTAGGGGCCACCTTGTATACTTTGTTACAAGAGGCTTGGACAATGTTGCCTGGCTTGGCGTTCTCATGGGCCACTGCGCGGGCATCCATCTCAACAAAAATCATGTTGGTCATGCCAGACCAATCAAAGTGTGGTGCCAGGCCCACTCCAAAGAATGAGTTCTGATGCTCAACCGTCTTGTCCTTATAAATAAGGACTCCAATGGCATCGGGAATCCTCTTGCTCAATTCTTTGAGGCATGCAGTCTTGATTTGATCTTGGTGCTTCTGCTGGTGATCCATCTTGTCCTGCCAGCCCTGGTTGTGCCGCATGCAAGCATGGTGCTGTACTGCCATTTCACCCGGCACAGGTGACTCCATATGAGCTATTTCTGTCAGGGGACTTCCATTTCTGGAACTTTCTTTTTTGGTTCCCAGAGTTCTCTGAGAATTCCCAGAGATCTCCAGGATGCTCCCATGCCTTCCAGGAAGTACTGTACAGTCATTCTCATGCCTCCACCACCCATGCTGATGCACCGCGCTGCAGCAGAGGGATCCCTAGACTTGTTCTCTTTGGATTTCCCTCTGCCAGGTGATTAGTTGTATTTTCTGTTGTATTGTACTGCCTCTAATAAACTTTGGATTTCCCTCTGCCAGTTGTGTGACTTAGCCACAACCTTCAGAGGTTGCTCTTACAGCAGAACAAGTCTCCTAATCCTAGTCTAGAAGCCTCTTATAGCCACCAAACCTTTTCTGGCTCCTATCTGTCGTTCCTTCACTGGGCTTAAGCACCAATGTTATCTATGTCTCAGCTGGCCACTTCAGAAGCTCTCTCGGACGCCACAACCTTTGGCAAGGAAGCCTGGACCCGCCTGCTCCATCTAGAAACACAGGTGCAACTCACGCAAGCTTCTCTCACCCAGCACACTGCCAAACTCTCCCACCTCTGCCAAACCACCAAAACCATTTCTAACTCTCTCTGCATGCTCCTAGAACACCTCGTTCTAGTAGCAGCCAACCCCCTGCCACCTACCTTGCTGGTGCAGCGCCCTTGCACCACACAATCCCTTCTTCTGGTATAGGAGCGCTCTAATATCCTGCACCTGGCAATCCCTGATGCGTACAATGGTGACTGCGCATCTAGGGAACGTTTCCTCCAATCCTGCATCACCTACATCCAACTCTGCGGCAACAACTTTGTTTCCAACAACCTGAAGATCACATGGGTCCTGTCCTATATGAAGTTGGGATGGGTGGCCACCACAATGAGGGTTTTCTAATGCCCTGGCGGCGTCAGAAGTTTTGCGAACTGGGCCAAGTTCAAACAGGAGTTCTAGAACAAGTTCTTCCCCTGGAACCCTGCCAAAACCGCCACATTGGTCCTGCAGGACAGGAATCAGTATGGCCAAGGGAAGCAATCCCTGGATGAGTACATTGACTTGTTCCGCATGTTGGTAGAGCAGGCCGAGTACCTCAACAGTCTGCAGCTGTACCTCACCTTTTGGGAAGGGCTTCATCCAATCCTGATGGAGCGCATCAACAACCTCGCAGAAGGATGCCTGGCAGATGATCAGGTCCTGTTGTGGTACTGGACTTGGAAGCAGTGGCAGCTCATGGAGCTCAAATGGGAGCTGCGCAAGGCTGCAACTCCTGCCTCCTCCTTGCGCTTCTCTGCTCTGCTCCTCCACCAACCAACTGCTCTGTCTCCAGTGGCATTACCGGCAGCACCGTCAACACCCCCAGTACTGCCTCCAGGCGCCCCCTTAGACATGGATACTTCTCAGCAGCGCGTGCCTCTCCTGTTCTTATGCTGACGCTGCAGCACACCAGGCCACTTCACCCACCATTGCTCCAAGGGCCTTGAGGTCCAATATCTGTCCCCTGTTAGGGGACCAGTCTCCGGACCGTGTCCAACCCTGTTCCAAGCTTGGTCTGACGATACGCCTATTCCTAGCAGATTCAACCGGCCGCTTGGCCCACCCTTTCCCTTTCCGTCTTGTAGTAGTCAGCCTTGATGAGTCATATGCCTGGACCTTACTCAGCATCAATTATTGTTAGTCATACTCCTTTACATACCGGGGCCCAATTAGTAAGCAGTATTAGTAATAGCACAGCCACCAATGTAGTATATATAGGCAGCCTGTGGGATAGAATATCCCCAGGCTGAACAATAGCAGTGTTCTTCTGACCTATCCACTGAACCAACCATAAGCTTATTTAGCACCGTACAACCCTCTGTTAGCCTTGCTTGCTTCTTGCCCAACTTCTGCCCACCTCTGTGCTTGCTTGACTCTCACTTGCCTCTTGCATCGCTGCCTCTGTAGAAGGAGTTCTGCAGATGTCAAGTGTTCCTCTTACATCCTCAGAGGAGCAGGAGGAGCTGCTTCTGCAACTCCTAGTAGCCTGCAATGTGGCTGGGATCCCCTCTCCAGACACCCCTGCCCCAGAGAGTGCACACAAGGCCCCTCTTGTTGTTGGAGAATCAGAGGAGTTGCAGGAGGGTTTTTAGGGACACAACAGGTGAAAAGTATACCCCCGTTGCCTAGTGCTAACAGGTTCACATGTCTGTCAGTAGAAGAAATCAATACAACCTCTGTCAACAACTCAGTTCCCCCAACTGTAAGCACTATCCTTGACATACTCAAAGGCTCTCCCAAGCCTTCCTCAACCTCTCTCAGGGCATGCCTAGGAACGCCACCTCCCCTGTTGCTATGTCATAGCATCCACCTCATTGCCAAACTCACTCCAGATGAATGTAGAGATCAAAACCACCAATATGCAGCAAACCTGAAGCATAGTCACCCTCCTGGACTCTGGAGCGACCGGACTCTTTATAGACACTAGCTACGTGAAATGGCACTAGCTTACGACTTGACCCCTCCTATCCCTCATCTTGATGTACAATGTTGATGGCACTTGTAACAAATCGGGATCCATCAAGTCCGTGATGGACCTTGTCCTGCGTTACAAATCCCATGTGGAGTGCACCACCTTCATAGTTACAAGCATTGGCAAGCAGGAGATAATCCTTCAATTTTCCTGGCTCCCAGAGCACAATCTGGAGATTGACTGGACCTCAGGGGAAATCAGCATGAGTTAGTGCCCCCAGCGCTGCGCCACCTGTGTGGACAAAGTGAAGAAGGAGCGGTGCACCATGATGTGAGAATGCACAGCTATCTGGGCATGCTGGGTAGGACACCTTCTGTTTGTGGACCTTGACCTGCTGGACCCCTTGCCTCAGGCATTTCCTTGTAGAGAGGCCCTCTACAAGAACAACAAACATAGCATAGGGGACCCCAGCCAGAAAAAAGGACATGAGCAAGAGTTCCTACCCGCCTCAAACCCAGAGCTTCTGGACAAAGCTATTGAGGTAGGAAACTGCATCTACGCCACTACGCTGAGACCTCAACTAGCCACAGAGGAGATCCAGGCCAGCCAGACCACTTTCCAATGACTGGCCCAGGCCTTCATGGCAAACGCCCCTCCCAGGGCCTTCAGAGATGCGGTCCCCGACCACCTACATGACTTTGAGGATGTCTTTTCCAAGGCCTTGTTTGACTCCCTCCCAGAACGCAAGCAATGGGACCATGCTATCAAAATCCTGCCAGATTCAAAGCCGCTTGCACCCAAAGAGCAGGATGAGCTCAACGCATTCCTCTGGAAGAATCTGGAGTCCAGACAAATCCACTCCTCAAAGTCTCTAATGGCCTCTCCTGTGTTAATCATCAAGAAGAAGAATGACTCCCTCTGGTTGGTCCAGGACTATTGCGTACTCAATGCAATGACTGTCAAGAACTGCTACCTGCTTCCCCTCATCTCAGAGCTAATCAACAACCTCCAGGGTGCATGCTACTTCACTAAGTTGGACATCCACTGGGACTACAACAACGTGCGCATCCAGGAGGGAGATGAGTAGAAGGCAGCATTCTGGACCAACCGCAGGCTGTTTGAACCCCTGGTGATGTTCTTTGAACTCACCAACAGCTGTGCCACCCTCCAGACCATGATGAATGACATATTCCAGGACCTCATAGCCAACGGCATAGTATGTGTGTACCTCAATAACATTCTCATCTACACCAAGACATTGGAGAAACATCGTCAGATCATGCAAATTGTCCTGGACCGTCTCTGCCAACACTAGCTCTACCTCAAGCCAGAGAAGTGTGAGTTCAAGCAGACCTGCATTGAGTACCTTGGACTCATCATCTCCCATGGCACGGCAGAGATGGACCTGGTGAAGATGGCTGGTGTCACAGTAGCCAGAACTCCAGAACAAAAAGAAAGTGCAGGCCTTCCTGGGGTTCACCAACTTCTACCAGCTGTTCATCCAGGACTTCTCCCACCACACTCGGCCCCTCTTTGACCTCACTGGGAAGGACATCGCATGGACTTGGGGAGATGCGGAACAGTGGGCCTTCAACACCTTGAAGTCCACCATCACCTCCAAACCTGTCTTGCTCTTCTCCAACAATGACTGGCCCTTCTGAGTTGAAGCGGACAGCTCCGACTTTGCCACCAGCACAGTCCTCTCCTAGGAGTCCTTGGAGGACAGTAAGTAGCATTCCATAGCCTTCTACTCCACACTTCCTGAAGGGGACTTAGCACAAATTCAAAGTCTGGATGGACCACAAAAACCTGGAGTACTTCCGGATGGCCAAAAAGCTCAACCATCAAAAGGCCTGGTGGTCCCTGTACCTTGCCAACTTTGACTTTACGTTGCACCACAAGCCCAGTCAAAGCATGGGGAAGTCCAACACCCTCTCCCAGTGCGCCGACCACAGTTTTGGTGCAGGAGGATAACAATAACATCACCCTCCTGCACCCAGAGCTGTTTGCTATTTGCGCACTTGAAGGGGTAGCAGTTCAGGAAGATGAGGTCAACATACTCTGGGACATCCACCAAGGTAACCAGGAGGGAATACAGGAGGACTTGGTCATGAAGGCCGCACTGGCATTACGCTCAGGACATCTCTCCAGTGCAAAATCCGTACGCACCAATGAGTGGGAGCTGCAGGATGGACTTTTTACCTTCCGGGGGCGCATCTATGTGCCAAACAACCCGGAGCTCTGGAGGCGCATTGTTGAGCAGCACCATGACTCCTGCATTGCTGGACACCCTGGCCGCAAAAAGACACTGAAGCTGGTCTCCTGAAACTATTGGTGGCCGCAGATGTCATGCTACATTGGCACATACACTAGCACCTGCAACCTCTGCCTCTGGATGAAGCCCCACCAATGCCCGCTGACCGGCCAGCTGCATTCCCTCCCCACACCAGCCGCAGGCTGGAGCGTGGCCTCCATCAACTTCATTGTGGAACTTCCAGATGCACACAGATATGATGCCATCATGGTTGTTGTGGATCTCTACAGTAAGCGGGCGCACTTCATTCCAACGCACACAACCTGCTCCGCAATGGGCGCTGCCAACCTGTACCAGAAGAATGTCTGGAAGCTCCATGGCCTTTTCAACGCCTATGTCTCTGACCAGGGCCCGCAGTTTGTGGTGGATTTCACCCAGGAACTCTACCATCACCTGCACGTCAAGCTCCACACATCTACCACCTATCACCTGCAGTCCAACGGACAGACCAAGTGTGTCAACCAGGAGCTGGAACAGTACCTCTGACTGTTCTGCAACAAACATCAGGACGACTAGGACGAGCTCCTTCTTAAGGCAGAATTCCAGTACAACAACCATGTCCATGCATCCACACAGGTCTCTCTGTTCTTTCTTGACACCAGCCGACACCCCTGAATGGGCTTTGAACCACGCGCACGCTGATTGGAGAATGAGTTGGTCAACAACTTTGTTGATTGCATGCAGAAGGCACAGGAAGAGGCAAAGGCCGCACTGACCAAGGCGAAGGACAACATGGCCTGGTACTACAATCAAGGGCAGAGTCTGGCACCCCAGTACAAGCCTGGAGACTATGTCTACCTAGACACCTCTGACATTGCAACCACTTGACCATTGCAGAAGCTCTCACCAACAACTAGGCCTATACGTGGTCAAGCAACAGGTCAGACCCCTCACATACCGACTCCAGCTGCCTGTTGGGATGTATCAACTGCACCCAGTCTTCAACATGGTCAAGCTCTTGACCACCCCGGAGGACCCCATCCTGGGCCAACAAGCTCCTCCTCTGCTGCCTCCTATCTTTGCCAACGACAGAACAGAATACAAAGTAGAGAAGATCCTGGACAGCCATGTATTCTGGCACAAACTACAGCACAAGGTCAAGTAGAAGGGCTACGGTATCAAAGACAACTCCTGGAAACCTGCCAAAAATGTTCATGTGCCCGCCCTTGTCCAGGACTTCCACCGTGACCACCCTACAGTGCCCCAAGTCATTTGCGGCCTCTACCCCATCTCCCTGACCAACCGTGCTATTTGCAAACTGTTCTACCTGGTACATCAAAACACCGCATCCTAGAGGAGGAGTGATGTCAGGGGACTTCCATTTCTGGAACTTCCTTTTTTGGTTCCCAGAGATCTCTGGGATGCTCCCATGTCTTCTAAGAAGTACTGTACAGTCAACAAGATTCCCAATGTCTCTTTGGACAAAAATAGCAAGGCAGTTGGAAATATTGGACCCCAACCACCATCCCAACAAACTCCACAATGTCAGCCAAGTCTACAAAGCCAGTGTGTGGATCCTCCACGGTACCAACACCAGTTCGGCACCAACGCCCGTGGCGCCAACAGGGTATACAGGAGGTGTGCTACCGGCCCACAACGTACAACAAGCTCAAAGTTTCAGGGCCTCACCCACTGCTGACAGCGGGTACAAGAAGAAAGAAGACCTAGGCGATATAGTAAAGTTAGCCATAGCGGCCGCTCTGAGGAAGGTGGCAGTCCCAAGTGGCGGACCAGGAGGTAATCGCTCAACAGGCCAACTGCCTCTAGGGGATGGATGCCACTTCTGTGGAAAAATTGGGCATACCATGGTAAGGGGGAGATGCAATGTCCTAGAAGATTACATCCTATGGGGGCGGTGCCGGCGGAACATGGAAGGAAAGGTGGTCCTGCCATCGGGGGGATTTATCCTATATGACCCCAGCAAACCCCTTTACAAGGACAGAGTAGACAAATACCACCGCCACAACCCGGGCAATATAGCCACTGGTACGCTCTTGGCAAATGCAAATCTGGAACCTGTACAAGCCAACATCCAGCAATTGGTGTTCAAAGTCTCTCTGGCAGCTCCGCAAGCTTGGATGCCCTTGGCAACCTTTGCAAATGCTACTACAGACATAAGCCAACAGATTGCAACACTACAAGAACAGTTGGAAATCTTGGAGCTGTGACAGGCAGAGAAACATAGCTGTCAGGTCTTGGACAGAGTCCAGGTTCCTAAAGCTAAGCACTCTCTAACTGATTACCAGCCAATCACCACTACCAAGACAGCGCCAACAGTGCCAATGGTATTGGTTAGCCAACTGGCAAACAAACCTACCATTATGGAAGTACAGGACCCTGAGGCACCACTTCACCCCTTCTCAGGCATGCCAAGGCAATATGCCCTGCCAGTGGATAAAGTCATGGGGAAACCGGACAAGCAGAATGATGGAGCTTACCAAACCAAGGTACCTATTCAGTCCATGGAATATACCAAAGCAGTGTTCAATTGGTTGATGGAAGCACACGTCATAATGACAGTTGGCAAAGTTCTCAGCATTGCACCTGTGCATAATTTGGCCTGAGTCACGGTAACTCCAAAGTGCATCTTAGCCACCAATACCACATAGATTGAGGAAATAACCAAGGAAGGGGAGACCTCTCTCCCCTTGATTGAAGTGGTCGATAGCAGCAGAAAGTCGGTGCAGTTCCTCCCAAATACCAGAGAAACTGCAGCCATCAACTATGCATCTCAGACGTCATCTGACCCAGTGCTGAACTACCTCAAGTCACTACTGTTGGGAGCCATTTCCAAAAGGTTTTGCATGGCCAGGGACATAAGGTCTATAACTGCACTCATTGGACAAAAAGCAGAAGTAGAATGTATAGTCGACAGCGGGTCACAAATAATTTTGATGTCGGAAGATGTGGCTAATCACATCAGAATTTTGTATGATCTCTTGATTGTGTTGCACATGCAAAGTGCAAATGGGGCAATCAACACATCCCTAGGTTTGGCAACTAACGTTTCACATGTATTTACAATATAATTATATTCTTACAGATACATGTCATATGGCAACTGGCTTACAACATCTTGCTTGGAAGACCCTTTGACGTGTTAACCAAGAGCATGGTAAAAGCCCATAGCACAGACAACACGTCAATCACAATTACTGACCCCAACTCCGGTGCTATATGCACAATACCGACCTACTCATGTGGTAGCCTGCCAAATAAGAAACACACACTAGAATACACGGTGACAAAAACCAAAGAACACAAGTGTTTTTGGACAGCATCAAGGAAGTGATTGGCAGTAATCACAGAGATGTAGCTCTGACGCTCAAATACGACCACAAGGACAATACCACACAGATTATATCATATGCTTTAATTGACAAGACCATTCCAGAAATGGTCTCTACAAACAGTTTATCTTCCAATCCCAATCCTGTACCTACAAACAAACCTATGAAAACTAGCTCCCAAGGAGCCTATGAAGCCACATTGGCTTACTGTCATGACCTGCCCAACTTACCCCTGGGACTGAGCCCCGGTCCTAGGATCCTCAGCACATTTCCTGGCAACCACTCCTACGACCACTCAACTCCAGGATAAGACTAGCCAGACCAACAATATGGCCATCACATCACACCGCAGCAATCTCCAGCACTTCTCCAAACATCACTGACAACCCCAGGCCCCACTGGAACATCACCAACCTTTCCCAACGGCCTCCAGACATCACCGGCACAACAGGCGACCTCACCTGCATCATTCCTTCCATCATGCCCATCATTCACCACATCATGCATCATCACACATCATTCAATGCATCATGCATCACTCTGGATCAGCCTGGCACCCCGCACATCATTCACTGCATCACGCCTTGCACGTGCTCCTGCTAGTTGCGCAGCACCAATGCTACGACTCCCAAAGCATTGACGCCACTGCCACATCCCAAACCAACACCTGCAGGCCCCCTTTGTCCACTCCTATGTCCCATGAGCCACCACTGAAACCCCGAAATCCGTCCTTGGACCCGGTACTGGGACTGAACCTTAGCATACCGTAGTATATAAACACCACTGTAGCACTTTGTACAGTAGTCTTGATATTGCCTAAGTATCCCCGGTATCTTTTGCCTCATCTCCAGTTTTGTCTTGTCAGCCTCATACTTGTCACATTTCTCTGTCTTGTACTTGTCTCTATTGTATTGTCTCATACTTGTCTCCAAATCTCTTGTACCTTGTCTTTTATACTTCTGTCTCCAATCTATCAGTTTCCAGTCTCCTTTTCTGCTCAGTTTCCTTTTGTCTCTCTATTTTGGCTTTTTCCTTCCTGGTCTTCAACCTAATTGGCTCTGCATGGCTCCACCTCCTTACTGTTCAGCTCTGCATCAATCCAACCTTAAAACTCTAACCGTGCAAACCTTCTTCACGTCTCCTGCACCGTGAAACAACCACTAGCACGTCCATCTATTTACCAACCGTCCTGGACCTCCCCTGTATAGTCTATTTTGCCCCAGCGCTTGCTTCCTGCTTGCGCCTCACACTGTGCATTACATCATATTCCACCCAACTTTCCCCTGGCCCTGGCACACCTCCCACGCTCCAACACATGCCCCGGGCTCTTGACAAGCCCTGCTTGTGTCCGTACTTGTCTGAATCTGCTTTGTAAGGCCTTGCCCAGACTTACTAAGCCCCTAGGTCAGTGGAACCTGACATAATATCAAAACTTTACCTTACCCTGTTCTCAAGGGCTACGTTGATGACGCCCAAAAGTTGCTAGGCACTGTCAGAGTCAATAGTAGCTTAGTGCAGTTATAAGTGAATGCATTGGGCATGCCAAGTAGTGAGGGTTGAGTCCTGGCAGGGTCCCAAAAACACATGTAAGTAAAGGAAAGGTTATTGAAGTTAAAAGAAAGATGCTTAGCACAGCTAAGCACTGGTAACTAGGCCATAGGTGCCTAGGTCGAGTTTGCATAGTGTCTTGATTAGTCCCGTAAGTGGACTAACATAAAGTGTACACCTGTAGTTGGTGCCTAATATGTGAGGAGTCAAAGAGGGGCTGTAAACTCTGGTGATTTCCTGGTAATTGTGGTAGCTATGTACAGTTTTTATAGAAAAGATAAGAAATCATATGTAAAATGTCACTAAAGTGCTTTGACAGTATAAATGAAAAATATAACCTAAAAAGTATTAATGCACCAAGGCTGTGTGCTAAGGGGTAGGATCAGTAGCTAAGCATGAAAATGATGCATTTTAGCTGTCTGTCACTTGTTAATTTCTTTAGCTATTGGCTAGTACTCCATTCTTCAATTATCACAAGTTCCTATGTTGAACTTAGAGCAAAACTGCTTCAAAACGTGCTAAGGAATGTCAGTAGGTGCTAAGGAATGTTGGTAAGCACTAAGGAACGTCGGTAAGCGCTAGAGAGTGTCGGTAAGCACCAAGGAACGTTGGTAAGCGTTAAGGAACATTGGTAAGCAATAAAGAACATTGGTAAGCGCTAGAGAGCGTTGATAAGCGCTAAGAAACGTCAGTAAGCACTAGAGAGTGTTGGTAAGCACTAAGGAGCATTGGTAAGCGCTAGAGAGTCACTAAAATGTAGCTTTCTGTGCTAAGTCTGAGTAGAGTCTCATCAACGTACACTCATACCTACCAGACCTCCGGTCACCGGACTGATGCTTATGGAAGGCCTATGCCCAACACCTCCTACTACCTCAGCACCCCTCAACCCCTCTATCCTCCCTTGCCCATCAAACACTACCTTACATGACCTCCCCAATTCTAGAGACAAGATCAGAGTGGAGCATTCTATGCCTCCCCCAGTCAAGGAATACCCTCGGAATAGTGGCATGGCCCTGCCTACGCACCTCCGGCCCCCCTCCCCGCAGTGCCTCTGGTCCCGGGCCCCTACTACACCTATGCCGAGGCTCCCTACCCCCCTCAACCTCACTTTCCCCCTGCACAAACGCCTTCCATGCCCCTAGAGAGACGGCAACAGACAGAGGCCTATACTCAATAGCATGATGAAATACTTTGTGCATTGTAAATTACTCCCATAGAATTTGCCCAGTGCACCTGGGCCCTCCTCGTTAGCCTAGGGCAGCACAACTTCATCGGCACCTTGGAACTATGCACCGTCTCCTCAAATTCTACAAACACTATCAACAGGGGACTCTTCCCACTAACGCAAAAAACACCCTGAATGTGGACGGAACCCTTTGGAACAAGTTACAGGCACTAATCAACGGAATCCATACTAGCCCAAACTCCCAACCCTTTGAGAACCCTGTAGACCCAGCAAGGTTCTTTCACGTCCAGCAGGAAGAATCCCACAAACCTACTCCAGACTCATACCATAGGAAAGAACTCAATGCAGCATCCGCCCTCCTTCAGTCCCTCAACCCCTCCAGAGGTCTCTTTAATCAGCCCACTGCCTGCACCATCAGGCTCTCCGCATGCTTCTGGGCCAACTCCTTTTCCAGTGCATTCCACACCTGGGACAAACCACCCCAGTCCAACCCTCCCAACAGAACTCTGAGAGGCGTGCTGCCACCACCAGACAACAACAAAGCCTCCTGGCATACTCTCTCATACGCCAACAAGCAGAAGCCCCCTCAGTCTTGGCACGGTACCCCCTGGCAATGCTCCACCACCCAGGGCTGCACGATGTAATGGGCCCCCTCCCCACGATGCACGGTTCTTTGCCACCGGCCCTCCTCCAGCGTGTCCACCTGTAGGACCGATGATACAATGCTGTACAGCATTCAGAGACAGAACATGCACCAGAAGTCAAAATAAACATTTAATATACAGGCTGAAAACTGTAAGCCTCCTGGTAGCAGTCTCTACCAAAGTATATTCCCAAAAACACCACAATAAATACACAGGAAGTACAGTAAAAGGACAAGGGATCAGCTCAGAGTCATCAAGTCAATAATAGTCAGTCACTGTAATGGGGAGGGAAAGCATGGGGGCTGGCAGAGGCATCAAAATTGGGATCAGATTGTGATGATCTGGATCAAAGAAGCAGATCTACCACTACCTGATTGGGCATAGCTAAATGGAGGAAGAAGGAAGAAGCATGGAATGCAGGGAAGGGATAAAAGGAGAAAAAGAAAATTTATGAATGGAAGCCAGACAAAAGGAGCAGGAGCAAAAGAGGCAAGAGCAAAAAGGGGCAAGAACAAATGGGGCAGAGTCAAATGGAGAAGGAAAAGCTAAAAACAGCAAAAAAGAATGATGGATTCCAGAACTGACTGGTGGCACCAAGACAATGGCCAAAAAGGGAAATTGGAATAGCAGTTATGTCAGAGAGGCTGGAAAAGTCTAGAATAAAAGGTCATGTGTAGGGGTGGTCTGTGCACTGTAGGAAAAAGTATAAATAGGCTAGGTAAATTAGAGAATAATCATCAAGCAACAGTGTGGATTAGAAGTAACTTTCTAAGACTTCAAGAAAGCCCCAGAACTATTAGTAATACTCTAACCAAGTACTATACCGAGACCCCTGGGACTGACTCACCCCCCTCAGGACCAAGGCCTGCCATGACCTCTACACAACCCTGGCCTGCCATGATCCCCATTCCTGAGGCCCCTGTCACAACCCACCCCCGGGCCTGAGCTCCGGGCCCAGGCCCGGGACCACACCATACACCCCGGCAAACATCCCTCACACAACCTCAACTCGGGACAAACTCCATGAACACCCAACATGGTCATCACGTCATACCCCGGTCGACCCTGACGTTTCTCCTGGACACCCCACAGACACCACCGACGACCCCCGGAGATTCCCAGCGTGACAGCACGGCGACCCACACAACATCCAACGCATCAGGCATCATCAGGCATCATTCGACGCATCATGCATGGTTGCGTCATGCCATGCATCATGCCGCACATCATGCATCGCCCTGTGCATCAACCCACGCATCATGCTTTGTCCTGCATCAACTTCTGCATCATGCCTCATTGCATCCTCTTGTCGCGCTACGTCCTCCCTTGCGTGGCGCCACTGCAACTCCCAAAGCAATGGCACCACTTCCATCTGACACCTGCGGTTTCCCTTTGTCTTCCTAGGTGCTCCAGGACACCACCAGAGCCCCGGAGCAGCCCCCAGACCCGGAACCGGGACCCTGGACCTGCCTCGTTGTGTAGTCAGTATATAAGCCCCCCCATAGCACTAAGTACGGTAGTCTTAATATTGCCCATACTCCCCAGTTTCTTCTCGTATCACTCTGGCCTCGTAACTTTGCCTAGTACTCGTCTCTGCTCTGTAGTCTCGTACTCGTCTCCATTCTTATAGTCCCATATTTGTCTCTACTCTCCCGTCTCGTACTTGTCCTTGTCTCTATTTACTCTCTCAATTCCATCTCTTTTGCTCATCCGTCTCTCTCTATTGTTCTCCGTCTCTGCCTCGAGTTTCTCCTTCCCTTCCTCTCTCGCATCTCCGGTCTCATATCTTATCCGGCCCGCATTCCCCACTCCTCCTGAGTTCAGTTCCGCACCTGTTGAACTCTAAACTGCTTATTTGCCTATCAGTCCCTTGATTTCCCTAAATAGACCGCTGCTGGCATGCCACCCATCGCGCCGTCTAACCTGAGCTTCCTCCAATAGAACCTTTTTGTCTGGCACTCGCCCCTTGCTCGCGCCAATCCTGGGACACTTTGTCTGGTCTTCCTACGTTCCCGGTGCACGTCCCCTTGTTCTGGCGCCTTCCTCTGGTCCTCTCTAGGTCCCAGCATGTTTGTAGCTGTCTGAGTACGCCTGGTAAGGCCTCGCCCAGAATTGCTGAGCCCCCGGGTCAGCGGAACCTGACATAATATCAAGACTCAACCTTACTCCAC
>QLOM01005063.1:0-14956 GCA_003313785.1 Termitomyces sp. MG148
GGTCAAGTGGAAGGGCTACGGTATCGAAGACACCTCCTGGGAACCCACCGAAAACGTCCACGCGCCCGCTCTGGTGAAGGACTTCCACCGTAGTCACCCCGAGGCCCCCCGCACAATCCAGGGCATCTACCCCGTCTCCTCGGTAGACCGCGCGGTCCGCAACTTGTTCTACCCGGTGCGTCGAGACGCCGCACTCTAAGGAGGGGGTGATGTCAGGGGACTTCCTTTTCCAGCCATCCCGGAGATCTCCGGGACCCTCCGGACTTCCTTTTCCGGCCATTTCCTTTTCGGGCCATCCCGGAGGTCTCTGGGACGCTCCCTTGCAGTCGTCGGACTTCTCCGAGATGTTGTACAGTCGTTCTCATGCCCCCGCCCCCGCACTGATGCGCCACGCCATGGCAGAGGAATCCTTAGACTTGTTCTCTTCGGATTTCCCTCTGCCAGGTGATTAGTTACTTCCCTGTAATATGTACTGTCTCTAATACACTTCGGATTTCCCTCTGCCAGTTGTGTGACTTAGCCGCAACCTCCGGAGGTCGCCCTTACAGCACATGAGATGGGGAGTTCAATGATTGAAACAATGGGAAAGTGGTTGGCTAGGGCGAGGCGGAGGACCGCTACCACATTACAGAAGACGACTGGGTCAATGCCAGAGTTGGACCTCCAGATGTTGTCTGGGCGCATCCATTGGTCTGCAACTGTTTGCAGGGTAGGTATACCTGGGGGAAGCATCTGCTGCATGCTGTGAAGCGAAAGTAAGTCGAGCAGTAGTTGGACAAGAGATGAGGAGGAAAACAGGTGAGCGTTACCCACGGGCTCCCACAGGGGGTGGTGGCAATTGAAGTTGCCAAGCCAGATCATGTGGTCAGTGTCTGCGGGGCAGGCCAATCGGAGGTTGGTCGAGAGGTAGTTTGAGAGGGTGAAGATGGAGTCGTTGTTGGTACAGTCATTGTAGATGTTAAAGAGGGAAAGGGACCCAAAGTCGCTGGAGAATCGCACCGTGGTGATGTTGTTGGAGTTCAGAGTTAACTGAGAAAAGGACTCTGTTGAAATATTAGTGTTGATAAGGATGACAGAGCGGGAGCGTGCGCTGCCATCACAATGGTGAGTAGATGGGTATAAGACTCTCCAGTAGCTGCTCGCTTTTGTGTTGCCCAGTCGATCAAGGAACGGCTCCTGGATGGCAAGGACGTCCCAGTCGTCAGGTGAGGCAGCCGCCAGGACATCTGCTTGTGCTATGTCCGATTTGCATGTATTCTGCTGCCATATCTGTAGGCTACCCAGAGATCTGGGGGGGCGGAAGGTCATTAATCAAGGGGAGTGGAGTAGACTGACCCGGGCCCAGCTCATGGTCGAGCTGGCTGAGATGTGAAGCCAAATTCATCCAAATTGCTCATCTGGGATGGAGCGCGTGAATTGGTGGGCTTCCGCTTGGTCTGCTGGCTTGGTTGAGTCGGCTGTTGTGGGGGCTGGTTGAGCGGGGGTGTTGTGAGCTCTCCGTGCGGTTTTGGGGTGTGCTTTGGTGGAGCTATGGCCCAGGATGATGGTTCATTCATTGGGAAGAGTGGCATCCTATTCTCAGGGAAGTTGGTGTCGAGGTTGGAGCAGCGGCGAAGGAACTTGGGGCAGGTCCTATCTGAGCTGGGGTAGGTGGAGTTGGGGCTGCACAATGCGCAGCTGGAGCCTCGGGCTGCACAACTAAAAGTATCATGATCAGTGCTAGAGCAGTGGTGACAAACAGCAGGGGAGGGACAGTTCTTCCTTATGTGGCCAAACTTCTGGCAGTTGCCGCACCGGAGTGGTTCCCTGATGTCCTTGCGGATTGGAACTAGCCAGCCACCAATGAAGATCCTGCCCGAGATCATAGCATTGGCAGAGTGGGCATCTGAGCACATGATCTTGAGCGACGCAACTGTCTGGTCCAGCGAGCGAAGTTCAGGGCATTTGAGCCAACAGGCAGAGGCTATGGAGTTTGGCTGCAAACTATTCTTGTGCTCGATGGTGTGGAGGCTGTCGGCAAGGTCTGGGTCGAATGGGCCAGTGCACGGCACAAATCTGGCTATCAGGCTGAATGCTTTGTCTATCGTCTCTGTGCTATCTCCGAACAGGTCGCTCAAGAGTAACCAGTCAGTGGCCGCGTAATGGCGGAATCTGGTGGCAGAGTCAGCTGAATCAAATTCGGCTAAGTACGCACTGGGGCTGGTTCTCCTGAGCCCAATCGCCACCGTCTGGCTATGAGAAGCCTCCAGCTCTCCTTCTTCCGGTTTGCACGTGAGCTGGGACTTGTTGTCAAGTGCCTTGAGAGCTGAGTTGAGTGCGGTCCGCAGTTTGGACGCTCCAGTCACCGTAGGGTCAGACGGAGCTCCAACATTGTTGGGATTAAATTGTATGAGCACTGTCCTTGTGTTGCGTAGGATATGTTGTTGGACCTTGGTAGTGTCCTCATGGGAGAGAGAGCAGTACTGTGGGGTAGCAAATGTAGGTTGGGGGGCAGGGCGCAAGTTTCTGGCTTTTGCTATTGATGCCCAGGTGGGCTGGGACTGGGGCAATGGTGGTGGCGGCATCTGCAACTGAGAGACCATGTCTGAGAGGGTTGAGGTGATGCGGTCCAGGTCTTTGGTGACTGAGCTTAGAGTGAGGGAAGCCTCCATGCAATTGGTGTCATTGGCCGATATAAAGTCTGCGGATGAACTCAGCTTGTCAACGGCGGCGGAGAGCTTACCAAGAGCCTTTGTAGCTACTGCATCCACTAATATCGACAACATTTGATTGATGACATCAGCTTCTAGGACAAAGGCTACCGCCAGAGCCACGTTCTTGAGGTCAGGGGTCTTGGGCGCCAAAGCAGCTGTCACTAGGACATTGACCAGCTTAGTCCTATCGTACGGCTCCGCCGCTAGAATCCAGCCTCTGGATTCGAGCCAGCATCTCGCATCGGATACTGATTTGATCATGCCTGAGTCAACTGCCATGAGGGATGTAAGGTTGGAATGAGTTGGAAGTGGAGATGGGTGTCCGGGGGTCCCGTTAAGAGAGGGGCCGCCACCAGAAGGTCTGCAGGAGGAGGAGCAAATTGTTGAGGACATCACTGGTCACGAGAGTGTATCGAGAGGTGAAAGAAGGTGAAGAGTCTGAGGAGAGGTGGCTCGCCAGAGGCTAGCGCCGTGGTATGTGGATTCTATGCTAGCTACGACCAAAAACCACCAGGACCCCGGAGGAGGTGATGGTGGTTTAGGATCAAGAAGCGTCGTACTACTGCTTTCTTATAATTATTCCCTTTTGACGATATGAATTTGATGATGAAATGTCGAGCATGGGGAAGAAAGTCCTAAACTTGAAAGCAGCATAGGAAGGTTGTTGCACACTGCCCAGAAAGAAATGCAAACACTGTCCTTGATGTCTGCCAAGTCCCTTTAAGAATGATGAGATAAATTACAAAAAGTATCAATCTGCCAAGGACATGCTGTTGTGCCGCATGAGAAGAATGTTAATAAACATTGAGGTCCATAGGGTATAGCAGTATCAAAGATAAAAAATGTCAACGTGGGTTCAAATCCCACTCCCCAACACGTCATACTTGCATACCTAATTATTAAATCTATAGTGGGTGAGTGTCTGAGACATGTTCAATGGCTTGCCTAGGGCAACTGAGATTTTTCTTCCCCCAGTACTTACCAGAGGCAATGGCCATGTAGGCTAATAGATGAGGAGCATGGGTAGTGATTTGGCTAAGTTCAAGGCCCAGAAGCCATCTACAGTATGCAACCTGGACAGCTTCAAGAGCACAATTTATCTTCATATTGAAATGGGCTCTCACTTGTTAGGCAATCCTCGTGGGTCTCAAAGTTGGACACCATTGCTGTGTCTTATGAGGCCAGTCACCTAGAAATAAAAACTTGTTTAAGGCTTCGTCTGTAGTTTAGACAACGAGCACAATAAGAAGAACAATAATAACAGCAGCTGAGTTCATCATAAGGCTCAAATGGGCTCTCACTCATCAGATGTTTGCTGACGCAAGGTGTATTTCAGCACCCTACATCTAAGTCTTCATAGAGTCACTCCCCACTCCAGTGAAATGGGGGTGAGGAGCAATAGTAGTCATTCACTGTGCCATTGCACAGAAGATGAAGAGCTTGTAAGTATATAGTTTTGTGCCAATGTAAACTTCCTTGGAGATGATGGGACAGGTAGTCCAACTGGTTTGTTGAGTTCTACTGACCACAAACATACTGTATGAGAGGGATGCTTGTATATATATCCGTTGTGGGTGGCATGATATTGTAGCAGTTAGGTTCCTGCTATGGAAATGACTTGGCAGTATCAGAGTGTGGTTCACAAGTTATGTCGGTGGCCAAGTTTTCATGTCTCCAACTTGTCAGGGGACTGGTCTCTGGACTGTGTCCAACCCTATTCTGAGCTTAGTCCAATGATACACCTATTCCTTGCAGATCCAACTGGCTGCTCAGCCCACCCTTTCCCCTTCCATCTTGTAGTAGTTAGCCTTGATGAGTCATATGCCTGGACCTTACTCAGCATTGGTCATACTCCTTTACATACTGGGGCCTGATTAGTAAACAGTATTAGTAATAGCACAGCCACCAATGTAGTATATATAGGCAGCCTGTAGGATAGAATGTCCCCAGGCTGAACAATAGCAGTGTTCTTCTGGCCTATCCACTAAACCGACTGTAAGCTTATCTAGTGCTGTCCAACCCTCTGTTAGCCTTGCTTGCCTCTTGCCCAACTCCTGCCCACCTCTGCGCTTGCTCGACTCTTGCTTGCCCCTTGCATCGCCAACTCTGTGGAAGGAGTTCCGCAGATGTCAAGCGTTCCTCTTACACACCTATCTTCATCGCTGTCTTTTCTTCCATCAGAGTGTTCCTTTTTGGATATGACAGTGGTATTATTGCATCTGTAATTACCATAGACCACTATAAAGCACATTTCATGGACAAATCAACTACTCAAGGAGCAGTTGTCTCAACTTTTAATAGTGGATGTTTCTTTGGCACAATGGGAGTGTAAGAGGAACGCTTAACGTCTGCGGAACTCCTTCCACAGAGCCAGCGAGCACTGGTGACAAGCGGGAGTCGAGCAAGCATAGAGGCAGGCAAGAGTCAAGCAAGGGACCGGCAAGGCTAACCAAGCGGTCGGACATCGCTAGAGAGCTTACAGTAGGTTCGGTGTGTAGGCCAGAAGAATACTGCTATTGTTCAGCCTGGGGATATTCTATCCACAGGCTGCCTATATATACTACATTGGTGGCTGTGCTATTACTAATACTGTTTACTAATCGGGCCCCGATATGTAAAGGAGTATGACTAACAATAATCAATGCTGAGTAAGGTCCATGCATATGACTCATCAAGGCTGACTACTAAGAGACGGAAGGAGAAAGGGTGGACCAAGCGGCCGGTCGGATCTGCTAGAAATAGGCATATTGTCGGACTAAGCTCGGAGTAGAGTTGGACATGGTCCGGAGACCGGTCCCCTGACAGGGAGCAGGATGGTTAAACAACAAACTTGGCCCATGCCAATAGCCGGTTACACTGTAACTGCTTACCAGCAGAAGGACGGCTGCTATTGCAAAAATTTTACATCAACCTGGTCCTTTCCATTTTGGTGTTTCGCAATTGGAACAACAAAACTTCATGAGGATACACACACAGTGTAACGGTAGTTATGGGTTTTATAAGCTTAGGGTTCACACAGAATCAGACCAGTCTCGGTCTATTGTCGTTGTAGTATAAACACAAAAATAAGCTGTTGTCGTTGTAGTATAAACACAAAAATAAGCTGATTACATCAGCTGTAAAGTAAATAGTAATATAGTATGTTAATAAATAAGTAATTATTAAATATTAGGCCATAGTGGCGCTTAAGGCGCCACTCCGCTACACACCCCCCAATTAGACCGCACTGCGGTCTACACATAAGACGGTCATGCCATTGGGAGATTGGGGATGGGAGCAATAGGTGAGTCCGCTGCTTTTGCAAACAGATCCGCCATCACATCGTCTATGTCATAATCAAGGAGTTCCTTCTTGTCTGCGGGTGCAAAAAGTGTACCTGAAGGTCTGGCCTGAGGATGAGTCTCCTCATGATCCAGACGGGGTGACAAGCCCGTCAAGAAGTCTGGCAAGGGCTCCTCCAGGCCACTGGGGTGTGCACCTGTGGACGTATAGTCTCAAGTCCACAGGTCACGGTCATGGGGATCCTGCCCAATACTCAAGAACATTTTGTTGTGGAATGCATCATGGAAGATGCGCTGGTTCTCCTGCTGTTGTAGCATTAACCAGTAGCAATCTCCATTGGTGGCTTTGCGCCATCCGTCCCACTCAGGAATGGCTGGGGGAGTCCCTAATTTGTCAAGGCGGTAGCGCCAGGAGTTGTCCACAGTGGCCGCCTCTGCCTGCAGCCAGTAATCGGCGAAGAAAATATGGGCAAGATAAGTGACCCCATAAGTGTATGCGTGGTCAGCCCAGCTGACTGGAATGCGGTTATGAATAAGAACACATAGAGTATCCATGATGGTAAAGGAGGAAGAGGATTCCTCGGAGATGTCGACCTGGTGTGTTTCCAGGTTAGCCACGTTGGGAGCAATAGACTCAAACTTTTGCCCTGTTACCTCCTTGCATTCTGCAATGGCTTTGCGGTAGAGGCCTGGCTGCATGAATACATATGCCAGGTGACAGTGGACTGCTGTCTTAGAGGGCCAACTGGAGCAGAGGACGCATGCCAGGGCAAAGCCAAACAGGCTATGCCAATGAATGTGCATGGCATGGTCCATGGCCAGTCCAGTTCAGATGTTGGGCATCCCAGGGTGCCTGTACAGCAGGGCATAAGAGCCCAAATAGTCCAAAGTGAATGGTAGCTTTGGATCGGAGGTGTTCATGCCCAGGAAGGCAATCCTACCCATTTCTCTGCGGCGGTAGAGCCGCAATGGAACAATCAATCACGGGACAGCTTCCTGCTCCTCACTGCTGGCAAAGGGCGCTGTAATGGTCTGGTAGCACTCATCTTCCAGTAAGAGGGACATAGTCTTGTCCCTGGCAGTGGAGTAGCAGTGAGTTGCCACCCGTTTGAGTTCGTTGAGCAGGAGATATCCTGTCTGGCGATCCTGCAGGGGTGTGAACTGGTTGTTCACCAGTGCATGGAGCCTACGCAGCTCCTGCAGGTTGCAGGGGAATCCCCTGGGTGATACTTAGTACACCTTCGACTGGGGTACCTGGGCAATGTTGCCCTTCTTTTCAGCCTTGCATGTCAAGGCCACACGGGCTTCCTGCCCAACAAACACAGTGTTGATCATTGACAACCAATAGAATTGGAGCGCAAGCCCTGCACCGAAGAACGAGTTTTGATGCTCGACTGTCTTGTTGCAATAGATCAAGATGCCAATGGTGTCAGGTATCCTCTCGCTCAGCTCCTCGAGGCACACAGCCTTGGCTTTGTCCCGTGCCTTCTGCTGTTGGTCTATCTTCTCCTGCTGGTTTCAATTGTGCCGCTCACGTGCGACCTGCTGGGCTATGGTCTTTCCTGGCTGTAAAGACTCCATACAAGCCTTCTCCGGCTCTT
The DNA here is from genome assembly GCA_003313785.1 of Termitomyces sp. MG148. Taxonomy (NCBI): domain Eukaryota; kingdom Fungi; phylum Basidiomycota; class Agaricomycetes; order Agaricales; family Lyophyllaceae; genus Termitomyces; species Termitomyces sp. MG148. The sequence continues at coordinate 7,576 of QLOM01005063.1, forward strand.
CATACCATTCGTCATCTGAGGGAGGAGAAGGCAATCTCCCTCATACAACATCATCACTTCATGGGTCCATCGCCCACACTTCTCTTGGTAATTGTGGGGGAGGTCCCTCTACCAACACTGCTGGCAGGAATGGGAGAGTTACCTGTGGCGCACCTTTTGGCGCATCCTTGTCAAACATGACAAGGTTCACGGGCAACTCTTCCTTTTTTTTACCTCGGTGGTCTTGCCAAGGCATAGACTTTGCCAGCTGTACAGTTTGCTAAGGGGCCTCCATTCTTACTAATCCCAGTTCTCCTGGGTACGCGTGGCCGATGCCACAGAATCAGGTTGCAAAGATGCAACCTCAAATGCGCCTGATGCCAGGTGCTTGAGCAGCCGGGGTCTAGCTGGAGCAATGATATTATCATATGAGATGATATTGCGCCCCAGGCCAGACTCCTGGCCAGATTGGGGAACGCTCAATACTGTCAAGCAAGAGGGCACATTTGCTACTTCTTGCCAATGCGCCCTCTTACTGGAGTTGGTGTCCTGACTCGGTGGAGAAGCCTGCCGCTTACAAGTGGCAGATAAGGCAAGGATATCTGTTGTGCGCTGTGCATGCACATGTTCAAGGTTGTCCATCATCCAACTGATGAGGACAACTGCCTCCGTGTCGTGGAGGAATGAGGCATCAGCAGGTACCTTGTACTTGTTGGTCTCCAAACATTGTAGTAACTTTGCCAGGAGCTCGTCCTGGCCATGGGTGGGCTCAACCGCTCTCCCTTTTCCTTTATGTTGATGCGTAGTTGACTCGCTTTGTGTTGATGCTTCACTCTTCTCTGTCAGTAGCACGTCTAGCCACTGTATCAACAAGAGGCGTGCCAACCTCTCTGACGGCAAATCTGCCACCTCTGTCACCTCATTCTCCTCTTGCAGTAGGCTAGCATGACGCAAAGTTATGGTGGCCTCCTCGTCCTGCGCTGGTGCCGCCGGAAGTTGAGGGGTGCTCGCAGCCCCGTGAGCCACCACCATGGCTTGCTGGAGCATTGCGCCCCAAGCTCTCCATGCTGGATAGTATGGCATTGTCCCCGATGGTGCCATGGATGAGTACACTACCAGGGCCGTATTAAGGGAAGTAGGGCAGGAGTCTCATCACCTCCTGTGAGTTGCCTGGGGTCTGCACCCAAGGGGTCTGGAAATTACCTTGGGCTTGCGCCCAAGGGGCCTGTATTCCACGCCCCGTCTCTGGGTTTTGCACCCAGTTAATTGCCCTCTGTGGGGTTGTCTGCTGGCTTCTATAATTTGTTATCTGGGATTGACCCCCAGCTACTACTGCCGGCTGTGGTGGAATTCCACCTCCTACAGACTGTTGAGTCAGGTACCTGACTCCTGCTGCCTGCGGAGGGTATCTGCCCTGCGCTACCAGATATTGCGGCGGGTATCCCACCGCTGCGTATAACGACTGTGGGTATCCTCCACTTTGCATTGGTTGGCCCCATTGTGGGGCCCCTTGATTTTGATTTGCAGGGTTGCCCCCTGCCATTGGGTTTGTGGGGTTGCCCCCTTCTGTCGTCGGTATGCCTAATGACCTCTGTGAGTAGACAAACTGGGGCTGCCCCCCCTCCTGCTGCTGCTGCTGCTGCTGCTCGGTCTGATAATCCTGGTTCACGGGTGTGCTTTCCATGGTTGGAGAAACACACAAAAAAAAACCAAGACACATTTCCAGCCACAAGCTGACAAACTCAGCACAGCCACAATCCAGATTCCGATTGATCAGGCATGCAGGTGCCTACTCAACTGACTTGGGCGCTTAGCCCCATTGAGCTCCAGATAGCGGTCCAGCGCCGCTAACTTATCGCAGTGGGCCAGCGGCTCCTACATAGTATCCCCCAGAGACCACCGCACCTCCAGTTTGAGCGCATTCTGCTCAGTCCATCAGTGTCCGATGATGCTTTTGACAAACTATTTGTCGTCGTCTCTGGCGCCAAAATTGTAGGGGCCTGGCATTGCCCTATTTGGGAACAAGGCGTCATCCAATGCCACATATGGTTGCAGTAGCGACACATGAAACTTCAGCACAATATGCCGTTCCTGCAGTGCCACAGGCAGCTCCAACACGTAGTTGGACGTGCGTGGTTCCGCAGTCATGACCCAATATGGACCGATCTATTTTGGGCAGAGCTTACTCGCCTGTCTCCTTGGCAACTTCAAGTTGCAAGTCAACAAGTAAACCAACAACCCAGCCATGATTGCCGGGTCATCCTGTCTGTGCACATTTGCACTCTTTGCCTGGAACACATGTGCCTCAATGATAGCATCATGGGCTCTGGCGACATTTTCCAATGTTTGCTTGGCAAACTCCTCAACTCCCCAATGCACCACCGCATCCATGCAAATCTCACGCATCATGGAGGGCATATATCCTCCATTCAGTTCAAACAGGGCATACCCCATCATCTCCGACACGCTTGCGTTAATAGCAAACTCGGTAAGTAGACACCACTCCACCCAGTTGTGCTGATTTAGGCATACTACCGCCCTCAGTATTTGACCAATACTGCAATTAGTTCGCTTGGTCTGGCCATCCATCTGAGGATGGAAGGAGGTAGACATTAGGAGTTGTGCTCCTAACAACTTGTGGAGTTCCCTCCACCACTGTGACATGAACTTAGAGTCCCTATCACTGATGATGGTACTTGGCAGTCCATGCAAGCGTGCAATCTTGCAGAGATATATCCACGACAGCTTCTTTGCTGTCATTGTTGTACGCACCGGAATCAGGTGTACCATGCTGGTCATCCAGCAGATGACCACCCAGAAATAGTCACAGCCCTTGGACTCAGGAAACGGGCCCACAAAGTCCATTCCAATCGAGTTCCATGGCTTGACAGGAATGGGCAGCTGGTGAAGTTTACTAGCTACAGGGAGGTTGGGCTGCTTTGCCCGCTGGCATGCCGCACACGTTGCACAAAACTTGGCAACATCTTTGCCCATATGCAGCCACCAATACCACTTTTGTATGTACACCAATGTTTGGTTTACCCCGAAATGACCTACCATGGCGTGGGCCTGGTCAAGCACGCGAGTTATCAACTCACGGTCCCATGGTATACATACCACCTGGACTCCCTGACAATTGTTTGTTAACATCACCCTCTGACAATCAAGCTTGAATCGGGAGTAGTCCACCAGTTTCTCCAGAATTGCCACAAACATAAGGTTGTCAGCATAACCCTGCACCACCTTCTGACAAAAGTTGTCAGACCCCATTGTCTTGGGCTCTATGACAGGCACCTCTCCCACCAAGGCCTGGGCCAGCGTCACATCCTTATCTGGACGCTGGTGTTCCAGATCTACGGAGCACGCAGGCTGCTTAAGCAGTTCTGCTTCAAGGTCTCAATCATTGCGTCGTTCACGCAGACGGCTGCTATGCCTTCGCTCCTCATTTCTTATAGCCCGCACTTCAAGGATATGCTCCTTGACCTTGTGGTACCTGTGCAGGGGAAGATCCTCCTCTTCAGGGTCTATGCAACGGTCTGCTTGCACGTACTCATGGGGGTCATGCACCTCATTGGGTTGGTCGCTCTCAAAGTATCGCGACAAACAGTTGGCGACCTTGTTCAGCTCGCCCTTTACATATGTGATGTTGAATTGATATCTCAACATGTAATTGATCCACTGCGGCAACAATGTTACCTGGGTCTTGAAGAACTCCAAGGCTTTATGGTCCATGATGATATGAATGGAGTATCCCATCAACTTGTCTTCCCACTTGAGTAATGCCTCTAGTATAGCCAGAGTTTCAAACTCGTGGATGGCATAGTTCTGCTGAGCTGTAGTGAATTTCTTCGACATGAACCCAGCAGGCCAGCACGTTTGCCAGCTACTTCCTTGGCCGTACATCCCCACTCCAGTTTTTGACACATCACAGATGGCTCATCACATCGCGGGTCAATCAGCCGGATTACCGGTGTCTTGGCGCATATACACTTCACCATTTCAAAGCATTGCTGGTGAATCGGACGCCAGGTGAACGGTGACCCGTTCTGGGTCATTGCCATCAGTGGTCCAGTATATGCTGACACATCAGGCAAAAAGCTTGATATGTAGTTGACCAGACCTACAAATCTCTGGATATTATTGTAATTACATGGCATGTGCCACTCGTGAATGCAATCAAGTTTATCTTGATCTGGGTGAATGCCCTTTTTCATCAATGACATGTCCAAGGCAGTCTACGCTCTTTGTGTAGAGTTCACATTTCTTCCATTTCAAGTATAACTTGAACTTTTGCAGTCGTTCAAACACGACTCTGAGGTGCTGTTCATGCTCCTCAATCAAGTCGGAGTAGATGATATATCATCTAAATACACATGCATAAATTGTCCAATGATATCTCGGAAGATAGAGGTCATTAGCCTCTGAAAGGTTGCTGGGGCATTGCAGTCCCCAATCTGCATTATATTGCTGGTAAATGTACCCATAATAGACACAAATACGGTCTTGGGTACATCTTTGGTACATATACATACCTGTTCATACGCATCAGTTAGATTGATCTTTGAGCAATATTTCACTCATGCCACGTCTTTCCGGATAACCTCTTGGTTCAGCAAGGGGGTAACGTCCTTGATCGTATTATCGTTGCACTGTCGCGCATCCAAGGCAGTGCAAAGAGAACCATCCTTCTTTGGTATGCACAGCAACGGGGCTGCTTGTGCCATGGTACATGGTGTCCACCACTGCGCATTAAGGTAGTGGTTTGTTTTATCCCGCAATTGCTCCTGCAGTGCCCGTGGGCAACGTGGCAAGTGGTATTTGTACTGCTTCTGGTTGTCTATGAGATTAATCTCATAATTTACCTCATGCCACGGAGGAAGCTCCTCTTTTGTGCCGTTGACCATATCCGCAAACTCCTTCTGCCACTGCTGCTGCAGACATGGAATATTGTCTTCCTGAAGGCTAGTTGCCTTCCATTTACCCTTGTCCTGCATAGGTGACAGCACTTGTACAGTGTGCTCCTCCGGGCGTTCTGGGATCTTGAACTGATCACAAACAGCTAGTACCCGTTCCATACTATCATCCAGTACATGTAACCGGTTGAGGGAATGGAGTTTGCCAGCCCGTTGCAATGTTAGGGAAGTACCATGTCAGCATACTGTATATGCCCGAGACACTTCATCTGTGTGAGGATGGCAATACCAGTTGGCCATTGGTTGCTGCATAGGCATGTTTTGCGCCACAGCAGATGCTACCACTTCATTCCATTCCCACGGCATGCGAGGGTCATATGCCCACTCACAATCCAGTAGGGGAATAGGGCGACCCCATAACGATTTTGTGTCTGAAGCGCATGAGTGTAAGGGCGACCTCTGGAGGCTATGGCTCAGTCACACAGCTGGCAGAGGGAAATCCAAAGTATATTAAAATATATATAGGTAATACAACAATAACTACTCACCTGGCAGAGAGAAATTCAAAGAGAACAAGTCTAGGGATTCCCTATGCCAGGAGTGACGCTTCCAAGGCTCCAAGCATGGGAAGTAACCGTATAGTATGACAAAAGCCACAATAAAATTTATAATCTAAAAAAGGAAAATCTCTGAAAATAATCAAAACTCGGAAATTGCTATTGCCAGAGGTCATGCACATGTCTCATGTGACTTGCTTAGTAATTTGGAGGCTAGCCTCGAGATGACTAAGCCTCTGGATGCTTACTAAGCCTCTGGAAGCGGTGGCTACACTTGTTTGAATGATAACTAAAGAACCAGAGCACCTTAAGGGCTGAGAATAGTACTAATAGATAGTGTTGAAGGAATAGAAGCAGTAAAGTAAAAGAGTGACAGCAGAAATAGGGAAATAAATAGAGGAAGAATGAAAGAATAAGGAGTGGAAGAAGGGAGAAATAAGGAGTTCCCTGACATCACCCCCCCTCTAGAGTGCGGCGTCTCGACGTGCTGGATAGAAGTAATTTTGGACAGCCTGGTCAACCTTGGAAAGAGAGTAGATGCCTCTGATTGCCCGAGGAGCATTAGGGTGCTGTTGGTAGAATTCCCGGACTAAGGCGGGAGCATGGACATTTTCTTGTGGCTCCCAAGAGATGTCTTCAATTCCATAGCCCTTCCACTTGACCTTGAACTGAAGCTTGTTTCTGAAGAGTCGACTGTCTAGGATCCATTCCACTTCATACTCTTCCCTGTTGTCTACAAGAACTGGAGGTGGTGGCGGCTGTGGACGACGACCTGGAATTGGATCATCTGGTGCAGGAAAAAGCTTCACCATATTGAAGACTGGATGGAGCCGGCTCATTCCACTAGGCAGCTTGAGTCGATAGGCTAGAGGGCCTACCTGCTTTACTATAGAGAAGAGTCCTAGACGGCAATGAGAGAGCTTCTGAGAAGGTCGGGTGGTGGTAATGTCAGAGGCATCTAGATAGACTCGATCTCTAGGCTTGTACTTGGGGGCTGGAGTTCGTCCACGATCATAATAGCGGGCCATGTCGTCCTTTGCCTTAGCTAAGGCTGCCTTGGCTTCCTCTTGGGCAGCCTTCATCCGATCTAGGAACTCATTGACAGCTTCATTCTCTGAAGGTCGTCCACGAGGCTCAAAACCCATCTGGGAGTGTCGACCAGTGTCCAGAAGGAAAGGAGACATCTGGGTGGCAGCATGCACATGGTTGTTGTATTGGAACTCTGCCTCTGGTAATAGGTCATCCCAGTCATCCTGTCGTTCATTGCAGAAGAGCCGAAGATACTGTTCCAGCTCTTGATTGACACGCTTGGTCTGGCCATCAGACTGAGGGTGATAGGCAGTGGAGGTGTGGAGTTTGACCTGGAGGCGATACAGCTCTCTGGTAAACTCTGCCACAAACTGAGGTCCACGGTCTGAAACATAGGCATCTGACAATCCATGGAGTTTCCAGACATGCTTCCGATACAGGTTAGCGGCGCCCATAGCAGAGCAGGTGGTGTGTGTTGGGATGAAGTGGGCCCGCTTGCCACAGAGATCTACTACCACCATGATTGCATCATATCCGTGAGCATCTGGTAACTCGACAATGAAGTCTACTGAGGCCACACTCCAACGCTCAGCTGGAATAGGCAAGGGATGAAGTTGTCCCATAGGAGGCTGATGACAAGGTTTAGTTCGCAGACAGAGATCACAGATGGAGGTGTAAGAGCCAATATACCGTGACATCTGAGGCCACCAGTAATTCCGAGAGACCAGCTCCAGTGTCTTCCATCTGCTGGGATGGCCTGCAATCCGAGAATCATGATGCTGCTCAACAATCCGTCTCCAGAGGTCAGGTAGGTTGGGAACATAAATGTGTCCCTGAAAGGTGAGAAGACCGTTCTCCAAAGACCACTCATCAGTGCGGACTGACTTTACTCCAGTTCTCTCT
>QLOM01005074.1:0-10111 GCA_003313785.1 Termitomyces sp. MG148
AATTGATCGGAATTGTCTTCTATATTTACGGCGTTTGTCATTCACGACATGAGCTTATTTCTTTGTTGTCGTGGGCTCCCGAGTACACAGTGCCGGATGTGAACCCCCGCGGATGTTATGAACATCCCTTCTCCCCTCTATCATCGGTTTTAGCATCAGTTGTATTATTGTGTGGCGTTCACATCAAATAGAGAACGAGAGCGTTCGGCACGGCCTTCGTCTTCAAAGGACTACACACGACCCATGACTGATTAAAACCATAAAACGTTCCCTGATATCGGACGCATCGTAGTCATTGAGCTGGTCATATCGCACATCACTGCATGAACCTATGGCCCGCCATTGATCGGATTCGTCTTCTGTAATTACGGCGTTTGTAGCTCAACGACAGACGTGACCGCCTATGCGGTTTCCTGTCGGATAAGTATGTAATTCTATTTGTGAACCCCCACATATCCAAATCATAATTAGCATAACATAAAATAATATTGACCTGTCCTGTCACTTCGATATCGACCATGATGTATGAGTGAACCCAAGTGACACTGTAGGACTAACGCGCGAACACAAGTAACAAGGCTACATGAACACAGTTTCGCAAATGTAAGACTATTGTAGCTATAACTAGTCTTGACCTGCGTGCGCGATTTGTGGCCGGTTCGACGGCAGTTGCCGCAATGACGCTATTCCCTGACCTCTCCGCCCGTCAAACGTTATCTGACGTCTCCTTGGCCGGCCCTTTCGTACCACAACCAGGGGTTCTCGTAGACGTTCACGCTAGATTTCGTCAACCTCTGTCCAAGAAGAAGGGCGAGTAAAGACACAACCACTTACTCACCAGAGTGACAAATTATGCATTATTTTCCCTTATTGTGGGTTCATTATTTGAATTCACAAATAGAATTATCCTTTCCTTGTCTTCACCCATAACTAATTATTAGGCTTCCATCTTGCTCTGGATTAATTTCGGCTTGGAGTTATGGCGCTGGCGATTAGTGTACCGCCTTTAGTTAGTAAATGTACGTGTTTTAGACTCAAAGCCGCTGACTTGCCGTGGTAGGTTTTGCTGCACTTAGGAAATGCAAGTCACCATTCAATAGGTCCAAGTCTATGTCAAAATTTTCTATCGTCAAGGGAGATTGACTAAACTCGGTCTGTAAAGGTCTCTTCTGATGGCGCAAGTTTTTTTCGTGCAGCGTTGTAATGTGGTAGTCTACCTCGCTTCGACTTTTATTTTTCTCTCCAAGTCTTGTCACCCAGTCGTGGCATTGGTATGTAGCAAAGACCTGGAGGTCTTCCATTGAATCTAATTTGACTAGGTGGCAGTTTGACATTCTTCGCATGATGATCACACTGCGAATACTGCGACGGTGTAGCGTAAACTAGGTATTTCCAGTAGACGAAAGAGCTTCTCCAGGGTCCTACTGGCAGCATCGTGTCACCGTCCTTCATGTGTCTTGGTCTGGGTCTCGATTCTACATGACAAGCAGTATGGAATTGACACAGCTTTGCAAAGTGCAAACACAGCGACGAGAATTTGGCTCGGAGTAGAAAGCGAAAAGATATAAAAGAGCAGGTCAGAGGACCTCAAAATTCATCAGTTCGACGAATTGGTTTTTTTTTTACCTGCGTTCAACTACTCGAACAAATCACACTTAATACTCGTTTACACGATGTTCGCTCGTCTCGCTACTGTCGTCCTCCTTGCTCTCCCTGCCATCATGGCCATTCCCCACTCCGGCACGTCGGATAGTTGCTCTGGCGGCACCGTGATGTGCTGCAACGACGCGTCGAATGTGACTATACTCATATGCTCTAAGTGTCTCCTTTGACCTCCCATCATGTATAGTCCAAACCATCTCCCAATCAAGGCATCCTGGGTAGCCTGCTCGGCGTTGCTCTTGGGAGCCTGGACGTTCCAGTAACTGGTACGTAGTTGATTTTTTTTTTCTTTTACAAGTTTCTAACGCGCTGCTGAAATCGTGATTTATCAATAGTGAACTGCGTTCCCGTTAGTGTCCTTGGCGCTGATGGCGAGTCGTGCACTGGTCAGGTCGCTTGCTGCAATAACAACGATGTTGTGAGTGTTCTTTATTGATGGTCTATTTCGAGCCATGTTCATATTGCTTCCTTAGAATGCCTTGGTTAACTTGGAGTGTACTCCGGTCAACGTCAGCGTTTGAATAATGGACGTTATAGTGCTCTCTCTAATTTGCTCAGACGTAATGACATTTTTTGGACGTTACCAGTAGTACTTAGTTTTCGTTTACACTGTACTGCTTCTATTCGTAAATCATAATGCGTTGTTTCAAGTGAAAACTGAACGTGTAGTCCCGGCGCGGCTTGACGTGTGTTGATGCGGACATTGTTAATCTTTTGGGTTACTTTTCGGTTGTCCGGTTGGTTCTTTTTGCAGAGGGACGTCTTATTATTCAGATCTGTTAACGGTTCCAAAATCACTGGCCTAGATGTAGATTTTGCTGCGCTTACAAAATGCAAGTCACAAGTCACTCATCGATAAAGTTCACTGTGTCGAGATTATCCAGCGTTGAAGGTAGTGGATTGAACCTAGGTCTTTTCAGATGTTAGAAGATTAATTAAAATGAATATGATATACTAGTAAAGCACAGTGCAAGCAAGAATCAAGTACCACTAGTCTTTTGCCATGGCAGTTTTGATTTACATCACTCAAGCACTAACATTGATAGGGGCGAACTTTGAAGAAACCAAGGCTTTCTGAGAAAGCAATACGAACGTGGCTTGGGATATACCAAGAACATAGACTCACGATGTTTTGTTGTCGTCCTTGCAGCAAGCAATGAGTAGAGGAACCTTGGCAGCAGCGCGTAACTACTGATCAGATATGGAATTCACTGGCAATCCCGAGTGTTCGAGTGGCGTGAGGCAGAGAACTTTAAGCTGAGCAAAATAAATCAAATCACCCAAGCTCGGTTCATAAATCTCTGCTTGATTAACAACACGTCAACACCCAACATCTATGCGTTCCGTCTTCACCTTGCTCTTGCTTGTGTAAACATATGGTTATGAAATACTACTAAAAGCGGTACAGTGTGAACGAAAATTTAATGAAGTACCGCTATGATTGTTCGAAAGCGAGAAATTCACATGCCCGTATGTAGCGTGGTCACTCAAGCGCTGGCATTGATGGGGATACACTCCAAAGAAACCAAGGCATTCTAAGAAATCGATATGGACATGGCTCGAAATAGACCAAGAATATATATACTCACGACTTCGGTATCCTTGCAGCAAGCAACCTGACCAGTGCACGATTGGCTACTACCACCAATGCCACTTATGGGAACGCAGTTCACTATTGAAACATCATCATTCAGATGAAATGCCAGTGAGAAAAAGAGAATACTACATACCGGTGATTGGAATGTCTAAAATCCCAAGACCAAGGCCGAGGAGGGTACCCAAGATACCTTGATTGTTAGAGGGGTCAGTCTATGCATGATACAGGTCAGAGAAGAAAACATCTAGAACATGTGAAGCATGCTAACATTTGTGCCATCGTTGCAGCACATCACCGAGCCATTAGTGCAACTCCCAGACGAGCCACCAGATGAGCCATTCCCAGACGAGCCATAGGTGGGAACAGCGATAGCGGCAGGGAGAGCAAGGAGGATTACAGTAGCGAGACGAGCGAACATCGTGTAATCAAGTGTTGAACGTGTAGTTAATCGAGAACGTAGGACAAAAGTCGCTGGATCGATGACTACAAAGGTCCACCAACACTATCGGCCTTTTTATACCTTTTTGCTTTCTACTTTGTGAATTCCGATCCAAGTTCTCTTCGCTTGTGCTTGTACTTTTCAAAGCTGGGTGTTCCATAATGCTTGTCATGGAGAAGAGAGACCCGCACTTGGACAGATGAAGAGCGATTGATGTGATGCTAGCCTAGTACATAGTACCATGGAGAAGCCCATCGATGGATATACTATACATTCCTAGTGTGTTATCGTTTGCGAAGATTCCGGACCCGGATTATGCGTATTGATTTGTCATAGTTAGCGTAGATTATAGTGAATCCACACCAGATTTGAGTATTGTTTTTGACTTTAGGGGAAATCTAAGGGGTTCAAAAACACATCGGCATTGTCCGTGTGGAATGGCATTCGATACTGATGCACTGCACCCTCCACCTGGTGCGAGCAAGGTGGATGTCTTTTCATGTCTATTAATAGTCTTCGAAGAAGCACCAGTATCGCTCCTCCAATTGTTCGTTCTGTACTGTGTGGCATTCCACTAGAGAGCAATGGGTAAGGTCTTTGTTGTCAAAACACTACGGCTAAACAAACCCACGATGACCTGGTAGCTAGCTGATTATGGAGTCAATAAATCAGTGCATGAACTTTTCTGCCTTGTCAATGATCAGAATTGTCTCCTACCCATCAATACGGCGTTTGTGAGTATACTCCAGATTCTGGCTTGCGCACATGGCTTTGCGTTCTCCCATAAATGATTATTGATCTTCCATTTTGAACTAATTTTGGCAATCATTTGGTGGCGCTATGGCGCTGGTGAATATTGTACCGCGTTGACTTACTTTGGTATGGGGCATAGTATTACGTGTTACTTAGTTGTTTGGTGCTGTTATCCACCTGCCGAGCTAGCCGGGTCTGTTCAATCACTCACAGTTGAACATGGCCGCTTTTCATCGTTCTACCAATAAGGACTTCCATTAAATCTAAGCAGACTTGGTGCAGTTTGATATTCGCATAATCCGGGTCTGGGAATTTTCGCAAATAACACACTACGAATGTATAGTAGTACTGTCCATCGATGGGCTTCTCCGTGGTCCTACTAGCATCGCATCAATCGTTCTTCATCTTTCCAAGTGCGGGTCTCTATTCTCCATGACAAGCATTATGGAACACTCAGCTTTGAAAAGCGCAAGCACAAGCGAAGACGCGGATCGGAATTCACGAAGTAGAAGCAAAAAGATATAAAAAGGCAGATATGGAGGACCTTTGTAACGACTTTTGTCCTGCGTTCTCGATTAACTAACTACACGTTCAATACTTGATTGCACGATGCTTGCTCGTCTCGCCACTGCAATCCTCCTTGTTCTTCCTGCCGCTATCGCTGTTCCCACCTATGGATCATCTGGCAATGGATCGTCTGGCAGTGGATCGTCTGGCAATGGCTCATCTGGGAATTGCACTACTGGCTCGGTGACGTGCTGCAACGATGCTGGCTCGGGAATGTGCTGCAACGATGCTGGCTCGGTCATGTGCTGCAACGGTGCTACAAGTGTGAGCATGCTTCATCTATTCTAGATTTTTTCTTCTCTGACCTGTATCATGCATAGACTGACCCCTCCAACAATCAGGGTATCTTGGGTACCCTCCTCGGCCTTGGTCTTGGGATTTTAGACATCCCAGTTACCGGTATGTAGCATGATTTTTTTTCTCAGTTCATCTGAATTCTGACGTTTCAATAGTGAACTGCGTTCCCATAACCATTGACAAAGGTGGTAGTAGCCAATCGTGCACTGGTCAGGTTGCTTGCTGCAAGGATACCGAAGGCGTGAGTTTATATTCTTGGTCTATTTCGAGCCATGTTCATATTACTTTCTTAGAATGCCTTGGTTTCTTTGGAGTGTATCCCCATCAATGCCAGCGCTTGAGTGACACGCTACATACGGGCATGTGAATTTCTCACGTTCGAACAATCATAGTGGTACTTAATTTTCGTTTACACTGTACCGCTTTTACTACTTAAGCAAGGTGAAGACGGAACGCATAGTCTCTTCATGACGTTGGGCTTTGACGTGTTGTTGATCAAGCAGATTTTTGAACCGAGTTTGCATTGTTTGATTGGTTTTGCTCAGCTTAAAGTTTTTTGCCTTCACGCCACTCGAATACTCGAGATTCTTTCAATCTACCGCAATTCGTATTGTACACTGTTCTGACAGTGTTAATTCGACATTGTAAGAGAGGATCTTAAGAACAGCCCACGCGTATGATGGCGCGGCAAGCTAGAGTTGTTGATACTATTGATGGTCAAATAACGGATGCGCTTCCATCCTAAGATCAATCTTAGTCCAACAGTTCACAAATAGACAAGTCTACTGTGCTACCACGGGATGCTACTAGCATTAACAAGGATTGAGGTGCTTTGTCTTAGAAAGAGGATGGGACTCGCCCGGCATGAAGGTGCGAAAGTCAAAAGAGTGATCAAAAGAAGTCAGAATATGGAAGTGAGGGGGGCACTTTGAACCTGAACCACCATGTGGTCAATTTAGGGCAAGTGTAAAAATCACCTCTGCCAGCGCTCGGGCCTCCCGACACTACCCATAGTGGGTCACTACTAAAGCAGTAGGCTACAAAGAGTAGCAATCGAAGTGGTATCTGAGTAAAGCACTCTCCCCCCATCCCGCAATCGACTGCGTACGCAGCAGCGGAGGCCCTAAGGGGCCGGGACCGAACTACCTTTTAAAATAAGGAGGCACTCCCATACAAGCTTGAGAGCAGACCGATGTCCACTACTTCAGACCTAAATGCAGATTCACAGACAGATAATCTTGCTCTGGCTAGCAGCCCAGTACGATGATGACGCCCAACAGTCGCTAAGCACTGTAGTGTTGACAATAGCCTAGCACTTATAAATCAATAGGTTGGGCGCACTAAGTAACGAGGTTGAGTCCTGGCAGAGTCCCAGAAACACGTAAGTAAAGTGAAAGTAAAAATAAAGTTAATAGAAAGGTGCTTAGCACAACTAAGTGCTAATAGTTAGGCCGTAGGTGCCTAAGTCGAGTTTGCGTAGTGTCTTGTTTAGTCCCGTAGGTGGACTAGCGTAAAGAGTGCACCCGTAGTTGGTGCCTAGTATGCCGTATGAGAGAAAGATAAGGAAAGCAACTCTAGGTACTAAGAGTGCTTGTGAGAGCGGATTACTGAGAAGTCAAAGATGGGCTGTAAACTCTGGTAATTGTCTGCCAAATGTGGTAGCTATGTACAGTTTTTATAGAAAAGGTAAGAAATCATATGTAAAATGTCGCTAAAGTGCTTTGACAGTGTAAATGAAAAATATAACCTAAAAAGTATTAATGCACCAAGGCTGTTTGCTAAGCGGTAGGATCAGTAGCTAAGCGTGAAAATGATGCCTTTAAGCTGTCTGTCACTTGTTAATTCCTTTAGCCATCGGCTAGTACTTCATTCCTCAAGTCCCTATGTTGAACTTAGAGCAAAACTGCTCCAAAACGCGCTAGAGAACGTCAGTAAGCGCTAAGGAGCATTGGTAAGCGCTAAGAAGCGTCGGTAAGCGCTAAGAAGCATCGGTAAGCGCTAAGAAGCGTCGGTAAGCGCTAAGAGGCGTCGGTAAGCGCTAAGAAGCATTGGTAAGTGCTAAGAAGCGTCGGTAAGCGCTAAGAGGCGTTGGTAAACGCTAAGAAGCGTTGGTAAGCGCTAAGAGGCGTCGGTAAGCGCTAAGAAGCGTCGGTAGAATGTAGCTTTCTGTGCTGAGTCTAAGTGGAGTCTCATCAACGATGCTGCCAACACCTGAGTGCTGGAAATTTTCCTCCGAATTTCCCCGGAACTAAGCAACCGAAACCCCAAAATATTAAGAGAGCACTTCTAGCGAGTACCTCCAGACCGGACACGAACTAGAAAGCTTAACAACAAGTACCTCAAAAACATGTCTACCGAAGCTGATAGACCCTCGACTCCAGTCTCTCCCCGCTCGTATGCAGCAGCACTGACACACACTCCTCCTTACCCCACGCAACCCCTGGCTGCTGAGGCCCCGGAGACCACCCGTTCCACTGCCCCAGGAATGTTAACGCGCGCACAAGAAGAGCCCTCTCTGGCACCAGTAACGGAACAGGCAAACACGACCTCCTCCAGTAACTCTGCGAAGGACACACAGGAGATAGGTAGAAATCCCCTCACAAACAGAGAAACGCCGGACGCCGAACCCGGGCTCCAGCAAGTACTCCCAGAGGGACAAGGGGACCCAATCGGGGGATCCACTACCCAGGTAATAAACACCTGCTAAACATGTTGCCAACAAAACTTACCATCCTCAGGAGGACCTCCACGGTTGGCAAACCGTGACCCCAAGGAAAGCCCGTAGGAAAGAAAGGCGAGCCGCAAGGGTCAAGAAACAAAACAAAGGACCATATGCTGATCCTTCCCCTAAAGAAAAAGGAAATCGGCGCAACTTAAAGAAACCGGCCAACGAACCCAGGAACAGAGCCTGCCCTAGCCCCCCCCTCTCAGTATCAGCTCTCAAGTACACTGATGAGGAAAGTGCCAACATGGAAGTAGATGCTGACCCCTTTGCGAACCTGACACCCAGAGCAAACCAAAACAAGGAGGAAATCCCACCCCCTGGAACCTACACCCCCCCTGCCCAACCTCAACCCAACCCAGCCCTCTTCAAAAGGATCTTGCGGTCCCCCCGCATGGATTCAGCTCACCGCCCCGCTAGGGAAACCCCCCCCACATCCCAGAACGTCGAACGCCACCAAGCGATCTCAGGATCGGAAGCCCCATGAGAGGCGCGAGCTCCCCCATACACGAGGTCGAAGAAGAACAACCCCCTACAGATGAAAACTCCCCAGAACTTTGGATCGAAACCACTGTAGAGAACATCACCACAAACGGAAAAGGACTAAAAAGGACCGCCACCCCCGCGGCAGGCTGGCCCGAAATACACCTTGCGGCCGTGCCAAACTACAACATAGCCCCGAGCACCCTACAGGAGTGGGGGGAGATTGAAGGCCCAACGATGTGGGCGCGTACCTACAGAGGCAAGTTTGAACCCAACGCAACAGGAAAAACTGGAAAGGTCGACGCGTGCAAGAAGATAATAAAAAACTTAGTATACGTTGAGCATGATGAGGATCTCGCCATCGTCTTCCCCGAACAAGACCTCCCAGCCAAGAACAACAACAAGTTCCCTCACCCGTATCATCTGCTTGTCACGGGCCTCCAACAACAGCAAGTGGACCGCCTCATCGAACTACGAGTCGTATCTACCCCCGACGAAACATTCATATTCCTCCCTCTCAACCCACCTCGTCCCCTCTACATACTGACCATTAGTGGTCTAACATACCAGGACACTCCAAGAGCCAAGATGCTGGTAGAGGAACTAGCTCGGCGCACCTTCAGAGAGAATCCCGAGGTACAAGCTCTCATTGAAGGGAGGGCTGACCAAGAAGCAGATGAAGCAATGCACAACACGCTTGCCCTCATCCGAGCATCATTCATCCTACTGAAGAAGCGTAATGAGTCCACGCGAGCATGGAATATCTATTTCCTGTCAGATCCTGGATTCAACAACAAGGAGTACTCTCTACTCCGCCATAAGATGAGACAATGCAGGTTCAATACCTTAACCTTTGGAAAAGGATACGCACTCACTGGTAAACAACAACCTCACTGCACGGGCTGCAAGTCAGTAGACCACGACTCCATCAATTGCCCCTTCTCGAAAATCCCTGGCTGGTTCGGTTTCAAGCCAGGAAGTGCTCAAGACACTGCGGGAGCAACCGATTTTGTAGACTTGGTCACCTCAAGGGAAAAACAAGGACAGAGAAGAACAGGCCGCAAGAACAATAGGAGTTCCAACACACGCAAGGAAAGGGCGGACTTCTTCACTAGAAGGGGCAGAGGTTGCGCATAGTCTCACAAGTAATTAAATAGCACCGAAATACTTACCAACACCCCTTCAATGATAAACCGCTGTCACCACATCTACGAGTGTATCGAAAGAGTGATCCAGCAGATATCAAACTCAGTCCAAAGGTGCCAAGGACTAAGTACCCAACAAACAACCTGCTCGGATGAGCAACCCCCCAAAACTAACAACCATGCAGAATACAACCAGACTAACAGTTTTTAACAGGTGATCAAGACTACGGAAACGGCTCGAATCCCTCGACGGAAGGAGAGGGACGCGGGTCAGCTGCTGCCCAACCCCTTGAGGATGTCCGAAGAGGCAGAGGAAGCAGAAGCCCAGAGCAGGCTGCAGTTATAGCAGCTGCTGTCAGGCCTACCCCAGGACCTGACCCCCTACAGCAGGGAGATCGCGTAAATGTGATTTGGGAGCAAAGCGCAACCCCCACCGGCGACAGAGC
>QLOM01005076.1:0-11082 GCA_003313785.1 Termitomyces sp. MG148
ACTTCGGATTTCCCTCTGCCAGTTGTGTGACTTAGCCGCAACCTCCGGAGGTCGCCCTTACAGCACAGGTGTCATGGTGGCTGCAGTTTTTGAGGGTTCGGGAGACAGTGACAGCAATGCTGGTTCTGAGTACATCCTTCCTGCACACATGGTCTTGCCATGCCTGGTTTCAGCCCCAAGCATTGCCCCGACGCTTGTCCAGAAGGCATTAATTGATACCGGTTGTCCTCCAGCTCTGATTTTGTCGACGCTTATGGCTGAATTAGGTCTGCCAATCCGTCGTTTGCACTGTCCATTTGAAGTTTCTGGAGCGTTTACATTGGGAAGAAAGAAGGACTCACAGTTGCTGTCTGAATATGTAAAAGTTGTAATTGTATCCCCATGCGCACAATGGCAATCGCAAGCGCAGATGTTCGTTGTCTGCCCAAACCTGCACTCCGATTTAATCTTGGGCCTCGACTTCCTAAAGAATAATTCTATTACAGTCAACGCAAGCACAGGGTCGGCGGTAGACAAGATCTCAGGTTTTGACCTCTTACATCCCTCACCCATGAATGGAGATCAGGATCAAATTAAAGAAGCACCACATATTTGACATAAATGTGAAAGGAAGGAGAGAAGAGTGGAGCGGGAGTGGATCAAGAGCGGTCAAAAGGATACGAGGGATCTATGACGCCCAGTGCAGTTTGAGTTGAATGCGTTGTTTGCGTTGCGCTCAGATAAATTTGCGCATCTGCATGATTGTACATCAACAGGTGAACCTAGAGTTTTGGGTTTGATTAAGGCAAGGATTGAAGGATTGGCTTTCCAAGAGAAGTTGAAGAGGATGGATGAAAGGATGAAGAAAAGATATCAGGATCAATTTCCTTCGAACATTCCACATGCAAGTGAGCTACTCACCAATGTTTATCACCGTATTCAAGTAAAACCTTTGGCAAAAATTACCGTGGTGCGGTCGTATTCATGTCCAAGGAAGTATAGGGATAAATGGAAAACCTTGATTGACAAATACGTGGCGGCAGGGAGGATTCGGCCATCTTCATCTCCTTACACAAGTCCATTGTTCATAATTCCAAAAGCGGATCCGTCAGTGTTGCCACGATGGGTGAATGATTATAGGAAACTTAACGCAAACACAGTTCCTGATAATTATCTGTTGCCTTGGATTGACGATATCTTGGCAGACTGTACATGACCGGGTACATGTTTCTGGGGGAAGATTGATCTGACGAACGCCTTTTTTCAGACTTTGGTTCATCCAGACAATGTGAAATATATGGCTACCTTGACACCTTTTGGTTTATGGGAGTGGGTTGTTATGCCAATGGGCCTGCAAAATGCCCCCGCGACTCAGCAATGTCGGGTCACTTTGGCCTTAAAAGATTACATTGGGAAGATATGCCATGTTTATCTCAATGATATTATCATCTGGTCGAGGACAATAAAGGAGCATGAGGAAAATGTTGTAAAAGTGCTTGAGGCGCTGTGGGAGGCATGGCTGTATTGCTCCTTGAAGAAGAGTTCCTTGTTCTGTACAAAAATTGACTTTTTGGGCCATCATATTTCGGAGAAGGGTATCGAAGCAGATACATCGAAGGTCGACAAGATTCTTACATGGCCAGTTCCTCAGAAGACGAAGCATGTCCGTCAATTCTTGGGTTTGGTTTGTTATATTGCAGTTTTCCTTCCAGCTTTGGCAGAGCATACATCAGTGTTGACACCGTTAACAAGAAAGGAGTTCAATAGTGGACTTCCGACTTGGACAGAGGCGCATCAGGTTGCGTTTGATGGAATAAAGAATTTGGTTTTAGGATGAGACTGTCTGACAACAATCAACCATGAAAATCCGGGATTAAACAAGATTTTTGTGACATGCGATGCAAGTAAACGACATACAGGGGCAGTTCTATCTTTTGAGGAGACTTGGGAGATGGCATGGCCAGTGGCGTTTGAATCACAACAACTGACTGCGGCAGAAAGGAACTATCCCATGCATGAACATGAACTCCTGGCAATTGTTCGCGCATTGCATAAGTGGAGAACAGATCTGCTTGGTTCTCAATTTGAGGTTTACACGGATCATAAAACCTTACAGAATTTTGATACGCAACGTGATCTGTCTAGATGTCAAGCAAGGTGGATGGAGTTTTTGGCTTAATATGATTTCAGTATCAAGTATGTCCAGGGGAAGGATAACACAGTGGCGGATGCGTTGTCAAGGTTGCCTGAGGAGGAAATTGTGGCAGTTGCACCGGTTTTGAGTTTGGAGCCTGATGAGGGGATTGTGAGTGAGATCAAGGAGGGGTATACAGTCAACCCTTACACGATGAGAATCCTTGAGGATAGGAAGAATGGGATGCCGCCTCCCGGAGTCAAGTCTAGGAACGGCCTCTTATATGTTGGGGAGCGCCTTATCATTCCGAAATACAAGAATCTGTGGGAAAATCTTTTCAGAGTGGCGCATGACGAACTTGGTCATTTTGGAGTGGACAAGACTTACATGGCTCTCCGGTCTTCGTATTACTGGCCAAACATGCATCATGACTTGTGTCAAGGTTATATCCCATCCTGCGTGGATTGTCAAAGGAATAAGAGCAGTACAGTTAAACCAATGGGTCCCCTGCATCCGTTGCCAATCCCAGATAGTTGTTTTGGTTCGGTCACTCTGGATTTTGTTGGCCCTTTACCAATGGATGAGGAGTTTGATCAGCTGTGCACAATGATGTGTAGGGCTGGTGCGGATATTCGACTGTTGCCTTATAAAACTACGCAGACCGGGGAAGATTTTGCGTTGATATTCTTCTGCAACTGGTATTGCAAAAATGGATTGCCTTACGAGATCGTTATGGACAGAGACAGTCTTTTCACTTCTGCATTTTGGCGAGCTTTTATCAAGCTGACGAGAGTCAAGCATAAGCTTTCATCTTCTTTTCACCCGCAAACAGTGTTAGAACCTAAGTCCTATTTAACCTGACGATGTGTTAGTTTAATTCCTCAGTCGTGTATAAAAGACTTTATTTCAGTACCTGACGATGTGTTAGTTTAATTCTATGTGTACATCGTCAGGACACGCATAGCAAATATGTAGGTGACGACTCACCCTCAGTCGTGTATAAAAGACTGAGGGTTCATGTAGAATATCGTAGTATATATATATGTGCTGCGTAAGGGTCAATATACGTTTCAAACAATGGATGAATGATGATAGGTGGCCAGTGGCCATAACATTGGCCATAAGCACACAAAGGGACAAAGCAAGGTCGGGGTGTCCCTTCAGGACTCCAACACTCCTCCTCACCTTGACCTTGCTCCTCCTCGCATGGATCATGGGTACGGATGTAGACCTAGGAGCGCACGAAGTCGGAGGAAGAGTGGGCCTGATAGGGCCTTGGTGAAGAGATCGGCAACATTGTGCTTGGTGTTGATATAACGAATACATATTTCGTTAGATTGGACGCGTTCACGCAGAAAGTGATACTTTATATCAACGTGCTTAACGCGAGAATGAAGAGTGGGGTCCTCAGAAAGATTGATTGCAGCGTTATTGTCGCACAGGATGGCAGTAGGCCCGGAGATCGCGTCGTCGTATCCAATCCCTTTCAGGAGTGCTCGAAGCCAGATGCATTCCTGCGCGCTTTCGTAGGCCGCCATGTACTCGGCTTCACACGAAGAGGCTGCGACGGTCTTTTGTTTGCGTGCGGACCACGAGATTAAACCTGATCCGAGGCTCCAGGCATACCCGCCAATGCTACGTCTTGTGTCCAGGCAATTGGCCCAGTCCGAATCGGTAAATCCAACGAGATTTATTGTGCCGCCCTTTCCCCCTAATGTCAGCTTTAGGTCTCGTGTCCCCTTCAAATATCGAACGAGCCGGATTGCCGCATTCCAGTGAATGGCGGCATAGTTGTCGACGAACTGCGTAAGCTGCTGTACTGCGTACGCAATGTCGGGGCGAGTAGATATGGCCACGTAGAGCAGGCATCCAACTAATGAGCGATAGGGTGTCCTCTGCAGGGCGAGTTGTTCGTTGTGTGATAAGGTTGATCTGTCGACTCGCCGAAGCTTCTGGCCAGGGTCCATAGGTAGGGATAGCGGTGCGGCATTCTTTTGACCGAACTGTGAAACAATCTTGTCGATTAGGGCCGTTTGAGAGAGTCGTACAGTATGTAAGTCACGATCCCATTCAACCGCAATGCCAACAACAAACTTTGGTAAACCCAGGTCTGTGATTGTCCAGGCCGACCGCAGTTGCTCTTTGAAGCGGTCGTTCTCGGCCTTGCTGCTGGCGATGGACAAAAAATCATCGACATGGAGTGCAGTAATTGTAGTGCCGGATGCCGTCTTCCTGTAGTACACACACGACTCAGATGCCAGTCGAGTAAACCCCCAATGAATCATCTTTTCATTCACTGTGTGGTTCCATATACGGCCAGCCTGCTTCATGCCGTAAAGCCCACGAAGGAGACACCAGACCCAATCTTCTTTCCCTCTGACTTCAAAACCCTCAGGCTGCTGCATGTATTGGATTTCATCGTCGGGAAGTAGACCATACAGAAACGCTGTTTTGACATCAATTTGGGTGGCATCCCACCCTTTTAAAGCGGCAAGGTGTAAGAGTATACGCCATGATTCCATGCGTGCGGTCGGGGAAGTTGTTTTAGTGTAGTCCTTCCCATACACTTGTTCGAACCCTTTAAACACGAGCCGTACCTTGAAACGGACTATCTTCCCATTCTCATCTCTCTTGATCTTGAAAACGGGGCGGCCTTTGCGTATTTTGTGACCGGCAGGTACCTGACTGCGTGGGACTAGCTTGTAGACATTCATTCCTTTTAGTGAGTCGAGTTCTTCACTGTATGCTTGCCTCCATTGCTCTGCGTCCGACGACTCTAGGGCATCCTTCCACGTGTGAGGTTCATCTCCGAGTTCGAGGGAGATTGGGTCGCTAAGAGATTCTGCCGCTGCGAGTAGGTGCTCGATTTCATCCACTGTCGCGACGTTAGCGAGGTCAGGGGCTGTTTCGTCAGAGCTTGCTCCTCCTGAATTATTACCTCCCAGTCTTGGTGGCACAGCCTCGGGTTGTACTCCTGCAGTGTCGGCATCATCTTGCGCCACAGGCTGAGCATGAGTAACTCGTCGTTCGGCCTTGGCTGCTTGGATCCTTGCAGCCGCTTCACGTGAGTCCCTAACTGCTTGTTCTAGCCGCGTTATTGGGGGATTGTCCGGGTTTGCTTTCATAGTCGGTGTAGATATACGGCCAGATCTCCTAGGTCCAGGTGGTGCCGCCGGCGCAGCGTCGGGTTCGCCTATCGTGCTCTCATCTTCTACGGGCTGAGATGCAGGTGGTTGCTGAGCATAGTCGTCGTCATCGTCATTGGCAATGAAAGGAGTATCCCTTGATGAGTCCTTTACACCAGTTACGTCAGTCGGATGGTGATTAGGTTGTTCGTCTACTCGTTGGTTCGTGTCGTCGTTGGCAGTTGTCAGGATCGAGTGTCCATCGTGCCGCTCTAGGAATCGTACATGGTAGGATTCGTGTATCTTCCTAGTTTGAGGGTCGTAGCATCTGTATGTCTTTGAGTTTTGGCCATACCCAATCAGCACGCATTCTACTCCTCTTGCACTGATCTTCGGATTATGTCGGTCAAGTATAAGAACGAATGCCCGGCAGCCTATTTCTCGCATGTAGGTGTAATCCGGTGTGCGTCCGTGCCACAACTCAAAAGGTGTTCTTCCTTGTAGTGACTTAGTTGGAGTCTTCGCATGTAGGTGCGCCGCCGTGGCATAGAACTCATCCCACAGCGATTCTGGGCACTTTGCCGCAAGCCTCATTGTTCTTGCCTTGCCTTGGAGCGTGCGGTGCATGCGCTCTACTCGTCCCATGTGGGCTGACGTATACGGTGCTCCAAACTCTCGTCGTGATCCGCTGGATGCTAACCATTTTTCCATTTCAGCACTCTTGAGTTCTCCGTCGTGACCTGTCCGATATATGCCAACCCTTCGACCAGTTTCTGATTCTCGTGCTTTCTCCCAAGTTTGTAGTGCAGTTAGTGCATCGCTTTTCGATCTCAAGGGGATGGACCACGGCATATTAGTGTAGTCATCGACTAGATCCATCATATATTTGTTTCCCGTTCGTGACGAGACATGCATGGGGCCGGCTAAGTCTATCCAGATGATATCTAGTTTCTCCTTTGCTCTACGCCCCTCCTCCCGCACTTTGGGCACCGGTGTTCGCGTCTGTTTGCCAAGTATACAGGCGTCACACTTCGGTTGTGCATGGAGAGACGGAGGGGGCGTACCTGGGAAAAGGCCTGTTCGTGCCATGGTCGCGACCACTTGGTAGTTGGCATGACCAAGTCGCCAATGCCAGGTATCCAGATTGACGGGCCTTTGTGCCGTCAACGCATGTTCAGCCAGGGCCGACTGCAAGTCGAGCGTGTAGAGACGTCTGCCAGGGATGAGAGGGCCAGATGCAAGCAGAGTGCCGCTGATATCGTCCAGGATTGTGACGCCTGTCCTGCTGAAGGTAACGGTTGCACGCATCCCAACGACTAGGGCTGAGACTGAGATGAGGCGGACAGCTGATGTCGGAATATATAGTGCGTTTTCAAGATGCATCTCTGCTTGGTTTTGAATGCAAAGGCGTATTTGGCCTATACCCACGGCCTGAATTGACGTCCCTCCGACCCCTTTAACTGATCGGGGAGGAATGGCGCGGAGTGTGACGAAGTCCGATCGACAGGGAGAGATGTGCACTGTTGCACCAGAGTCGAGATAGAATGGTTTTTCGTTGAGGGATGCGAGTGTCGTGCATTCAGCTTGGTTAAGTGGAGCAATGACTGTGGTGGCAAGGATTGTTTCGTGGTCCTGCATTGTGCTGTCAGTCCAGTTGACAGTGGCTCTCAGGTCTTGTCCGAAGTCGTTGACGTCGTCTTCTATAGCCATGAATCCTTGGTATTCGAAGAAGTCTGTTGAGTTGTTACCATTGGATGAGGCAATCCCAGCGAAATCATTCGAGTTCGTCGTGCTTTGCTGGGTTGTGTCCAGCTGTATCTTCTGAAGATAGGAAGTGTCGACTATATATGCTTGGCCATCAAGACCTTTGACGGCGATGCTCGCTTTAGTACCGGAGCTGTTGCTATTAGATCCCGCAGCCGCCTTAGTGTGCGTGCTTGCCTTACCTCCTCCTCGCGCTGCCTTGCGTGCCTCTTTGGACTCCTCTATGGTCTTTCCGGCCATACCTCCGCCCGGTTTGACACACCACTGTTTCGTGTGTCCGCGGCAGGATAGCCCAAGTGAGAAACAGAGCTCACAGCAGGGGTAGCCAGGACCGTGGTTGTGGGAGTGTCCTTTAGAGTCCTTCGCAGCAAGGGCGGTGTTGGCGGGTGGTCGATTCAGGGCAGCGAGACTATCCACAGTTTGGAACAGTTTGCGAATGTCGGCGGAGGCGTAAGGGCGACTGTTAGTGGAGTCGGCGAGGCCTCGTGATACCTGAGCCTGTACAGATTCGAACGACCTGTCGTTGATGGAGCTGAGCAGAGCGATGCACTTCAGCAGGTCCTTGTCGATTGTGCCGATGGCAAAGGCGCGGTCAATGAGTTCGCAGATCTTACGAGCCGTGGGGTCGAGTGGGCCTGGGGCAGCCACATACGTGGATAAGGCTTCGCGAATGAGAGCGACCTGCTTCACAGGGCCTTCACGGTGGGCCCTAGCTTTCAAAGCATCGTAGCACTCCTTTGCGCTCCCATCAGTCTCAAGACCTTCCTGCTCGGCATCAGAAACAGCAGCCCGTATGACACCGATGATGAGACCGTTGTTGGAGAGCCAATTGCTGTATGCCACTGGCTCGGTGATGGGATCAGGCTGTGTAATGAGACGATCAGGTTTCGAAGCAGGACAGAAGATGTAGGAGTCCAGGCCACTTTGCTGGAGGAAGATCTCCAGTTTCGTCGACCATTTGGTGAATTCACCGGTCGCGCGGTCAAACGGAGGTTCCGTGGAGGGCCAGTGCGCGTTCAGTTTAGCCGGGCGAATGCGAGGGTAAGCAGCTTCAGTGGCAAGCACAGAAGGAAGGGGTGAGGTAATGGATCCCATGAGGAGGTGACGGGGGGGGTCGATTGAGACACAAAGAAGTTATTGTCCTTTTGCGACGCGTAAAGGGAACAAGGGACACACAGACAGGACGCGATCGAATTGATCGGGCTTTGATGTGATTAGAGTGATGCACGGAGAGGTTTTTGCCAAGTCAATGGAAGTTAGGTCCTTGATACTAGATTCCTGCTCAGAGATAGTATCAATATAGGCCCATAACCTGTTAGAACCTAAGTCCTATTTAACCTGACGATGTGT
Organism: Termitomyces sp. MG148; assembly: GCA_003313785.1. NCBI lineage: Eukaryota > Fungi > Basidiomycota > Agaricomycetes > Agaricales > Lyophyllaceae > Termitomyces > Termitomyces sp. MG148. The sequence continues at coordinate 8,353 of QLOM01005076.1, forward strand.
TAGTTTAATTCCTCAGTCGTGTATAAAAGACTTTATTTCAGTACCTGACGATGTGTTAGTTTAATTCTATGTGTACATCGTCAGGACACGCATAGCAAATATGTAGGTGACGACTCACCCTCAGTCGTGTATAAAAGACTGAGGGTTCATGTAGAATATCGTAGTATATATATATGTGCTGCATAAGGGTCAATATACGTTTCAAACAATGGATGAATGATGATAGGTGGCCAGTGGCCATAACATTGGCCATAAGCACACAAAGGGACAAAGCAAGGTCGGGGTGTCCCTTCAGGACTCCAACAAACAGATGGTGCTTCGGAGCGTACAAATAAATCAGTCATTCAATGTTTACGCTACCAAGTGGATCGTCAACAAAGGGGTTGGGTACAGGCGTTGCCACACATTCGCTTTGGGCTGATGAATACGGTTAACATTTCTACGGGTTTCTCGCCTTTTCAACTGAAGTCAGGACATTCTCCGTGAGTATTGCTGCCCTTATCACCTCCGTCAACAGAGACCTCATCTGCAGAGGACCTGGCGATCCGAGTCTTTGACGCAATTGAAACTAATTTTGGGGAGGCTATGGACAATTTAACAAATGCAAAGATCGTTCAAGCTCACCATGCTAACAAGCATCGTTCTCGTGAAGTGGTTTACAATGTCGGCGACAGGGTGATGTTATCGACAGCCAATCATAGGAGAGAGTATATGCAGAAGAAAGATGGGCGGGTCGCCAAGTTCATGCCAAGACAGGATGGACCTTTTACGGTGGTTGAAGCATTTCCGGATTCATCAGAATATGCGTTGGACTTACTGGAGTCAATGAAGATTTTCAATCGTTTCCATGCGAGTCTGTTATCGAGGCATATCCCGAATGACAATGAATTATTCCCTTCCCGGAGTTTCAAAATGCCAGGTCCAGTGGTGACGGAGGATGGCCAATTAGAGCATTTCATTGACAAGATATTGGATGAGAGGCATCGAGGGAGGGGTATGCAGTACTTGGTGCGCTGGAGGGGTTATGGCGCTGACCATGATGAGTGGAAGAGTGGGCGGGAGATGGAAGACACAGTGGCGTTGGATGACTGGGAAAAAAGGAAAAGGGAGTTAGAGTTGTGTTAAAAATTTTAAAGTCAGGGTGAGTGTAAGCGTACCGCTTACAGATTACTGGCGAGGGCAACTAAGGACGTGGCGAGGGCAACTAAGGACGTGATCGAGGGGGCGATTGAGTGTGATGAAATTAGGGGAAGAAAAGGAGAACCTTATTTGGCGAAGGGCATATAAAGAGAATAGTGGTACAAAAAGATAGTTCTCTCTGTTTTCTAGTTACTTGATCTGACAAAAACAGAGCTCGTGCTATTCTGTCTTCGTACCCAGTGAAGTTGGACTATATGCGTTCACTTACACTGGTATCTGTTTATTTGTGAAATCCAAGATGTTTTTGGATAATCTGATTGAGACCATCATGAAAGTATATTAAAATGACCACCAAATGTGGCTGTAAAATTGTACTACTATATAAGTACTTGGCATAATCTTTTGATCAACCAATAGGAAACTAAGACCAACAAGCTTTGCGTACAGCAGTGCCTCATGGCAGGACGTAAAAGCGAGTCAACGGGACAACGAAACCGATTCCAGAATCCACACTTCAGCCAGGCTACCGGTAAAGGGGACAACGAGTCTACAAGACGAGTTCCAAGCTTCTCCGAGTAGCGGCGCAGTCCTGAGGTTGAGTTACGGGTCAAGCAGGAGTGAAGACTAAAGGTTCGTTCTTAAAATGGGGCGTAGAAAAACCTGTCATTTCTCGTGTACTCGTATGCTTTTTATACCTATTTTACAAGGGGGAATTCATCGCCGATCCCTCCCCATTTGAGTTCTGACTGCTAGTTGGTTTCATAATTCGTCATCTCTCTGAACCTTATTCTGTACCCTCCTCCTCGTCTTTCCAATTGTCGAAGGAATTGGTACATGACTTAGGCAACGCAACCAGTATGTAATCCTTTTTGCGTCATTGTTTTCCATCGTGTTTGAAACGTCTCGGCTACACGACCTTGTGACGACGCCACAATACATTCGTTGTCTTATTCCGCCACACTTGTCTCAGAGACGTAGGCTTATCAATAGTTTCTTATTTCCTGGGGTCAGGTCATCTTTTGATCCTTGACTCCAGGTATGTATATTATCTTAGGACCTCAAATACATCTTTTGATCCTTGACTCCAGATCTGATATTATTAAACTTCCTACTGCGAATATTACATTATGCTGCGTCACCAATTCCGGACCGTTTTGCCGACCTCGCATTCTCATCTTCGTCGTAATCCATCTGCGCCGTTCTGTTCTTCGTGTCTTTTGTTTCGTTCCTGCTCGCCTTCAGTTCCTTCTTATTTCCTCAGACCGTCGGAACTTCTCTCCTTTCCCAGCTCCAAAGTTCCGTCTCCTTCGTTTCGCGATTCCGTAGCTTAACTCATTTCTTGTCCTTGTCCACTCCTTCTGTTGTGCAACCCCACTATTCCAGGAAGTCTATCTGCACGTCTTGATTCCCTTCCACACCGTCTCTCTCTATGATGAGGGTCGAGTGCAGCACGAGGTTGTCCAGAAGAGGAACTAGGCGCAGAAAAACTTGGACGGGGGAGTGTTGGAGGGAATGACAGAGGTGGGAGAGTACGCGAAGGATCATGTTCGTACGGCCTACTAACATTTGCTGGATTGAGGACTGGGGGTG
>QLOM01005085.1:0-13515 GCA_003313785.1 Termitomyces sp. MG148
CATTCCATTCACTGAGGTGAAAGTCGCTCTTTTTACCACACATTCATTTACTTATTATTGTTCAGTATCTACCTCACTTAGGTACATACAATACATTCATTTAGTGCATTCCATTCACTGAGGTTATCTACCTCACTTAGTCCTGAAACTAACACCCAGTTCCTCACGAGACCGGCCCTGCTCAACAGAGTCGACCATGCTAATACATGATACGACTGTTACTTACGGACCTATAGATAGAAACTCACTATTGTGTCTTATATATCTATAGGTACAACAAACTCATTGTTACAATAAGACTGAGGATAGAAACTCACTATTGTGTCTTATATTGTCATGGGACAGGTCCTCGGACTGTCCACCCTAGCCTTGCTTAGTCTGTGTTGCCATTAACACCCACATCTAGCCACCATCCAGACTGCTCCGGCCCTACCCTGCTCCATCCCTGTCTTGGCATTGACACCTGGCAGGTCAGCTGGTCTTCGGACCCACTCTACTTGCCAGCAGGCCTTTATGCCATTGGCTGGCTTACTCATGCTGACTGTTGCTTACTCATTAGTGCTTAGTACATACTGGCCCTATTAGTCAATACACTGTAGTCATAGCGTATCCAATGTAGTATATAAGTAGGACTGGTAGATGGGAACATCCCCAGTCCTAGCAATAGCATTGCTTCTGGGTCTACACATTAGCATTACTGTGAGCTCCTCAGTGACAACCTTGCCTTCTGCTCTTGCCCTCCTGCTCCACCCCTTGTTGGTGGCCTGCCTTCTTGCCTGCCAGTTGCTTGTCACTGTGTTTGCTCGACACTCGCCCCACTTGGTGGTAGGCTTGAGTGGTTGATGTGTCTGCCTGGCTTTCCACGATAGAATGCTCCCTTACATATATATCTATAAGTGTAACATTTCAACAATAACTACAGAATGCAGGCGTTTGGATGGGTTTGTGCATGGCACCTGGGCCGACTCTATGTACAAATGGGTTCATTACCATGAACCTCAAGAAGCATATCCATACATGAGAGCCATTAAACTAATGTGTGGTTCCATCATCAAATTCTCACTGTCTGACGTTTGAAGTTTATCATCATTTATCCATTGCCCCCAAGTACGTCAAAACCTTCCCAATCACACCCAGGCAGGTTATCAGTGCGTTTTGCTAGTACAGTCAAAAGATCTTGGTACTTGGCCTGGGAAGCTTTTATCCAGCTTTTGCTAATCATCCAGCTAGCCCCACGTTCTGGTGGGAGCGTGAAATCCTTGAGAGTCCCAACACAGCGTTCCTTCTTGCCTAGCCCTTGTTTTGGTGAGCATCTGTCTTGTTTTTCCTCTTTGTCTAGGATTTTGTAGAAGCGCTTTAGCCAGGAGCTCTGCCACTGATGGCCATGGGTATGTCTGCAGAACCAAGGGCTCTTGGAAGCTATTCAAGGAGCCCTGGACAAGGGAAGAGCACTACTTTGTCTGCTGCAGTTGTGACTCCTGGACCTTCTGTGTCAATGCTGTTTCAATACCCCCTGTAAGAGCAACCTCTGGAGGCTATGGCTCAGTCACACAGCTGGCAGAGGGAAATCCAAAGTATATTAGAAAATGCATAGGTAACACTACAATAACTACTCACCTGGCAGAGGAAAATCCAAAGAGAACAAGTCTAAGGATTTCCTATGCCAAGACTGACACTTCTGAGGCTTCAGAAGCATGGAAAACAACTATACAGATCAACAAGGTGGCTAACCTTAACCTAAATAGTGAAAAACTCGGACATGGCATGTGACTTGGTAGTTGCTAGATCACATGCAGCTTTGGCATGTGACTCAGTAGTTACTGGGTCACATGCAGCTTATTAGGTAATCTATGCCTGGCTTGCGACACAGAAAGGAGAGGAGAGAAGTAAGGAATGGAGGACAGGATAAGTTTGGGTTTAGACAGTGCTAATCCAGCGCTTTGCAAACAAATAAAATTTATTTGGTCGCCCTTGCTCTCTTGCATGGATCCCAGGATGGGAACCGCACTCAAGCCATTGGGGAAGCAAACGGGAAGGCCAGAGGAATGAAATTGTATGCATGAGGAGCTGCCAAATGGAGGCGTGCAGAGAGCCCAAGTATGCAATCTCGTGGGACATCAATGTATAACTTGTAGGCATCACTGCGCCATCAGCCCAGAAGCTGGATTTCATGTTTGGCATAGCCCACCACCGCAGCTGCTGTCGCTGCACCTTGCCAAAAGCTGTGACCTGAGTACTCGGACGGGTTGAAGCCACAGAAAGCCAGGCGTTGCTTAAGAGTCATAACAAAGACATCTTGAGAGAGAGGAGAGCCGTCTGAGTTTGAAAAGAGGGGTGCATCATGTGGTTTGGGGTCTATGGAGAAGAGGTGGTGTAGTGCAGCGACGGCGCATGTTGCTGTCCCCGCAGGAGCTTTTGCAATAAAGATAAAGACGCCTCTGCAGAATGGATCAGTCTTTGAGGCTGGAAGGTCAAGCCTAACATGAGTCAGTGCCTGAAAAGAGGGGAGGAATGTGATGGAGCTTTGGGTCAAATGCGTAGCCAGGCTAAATTTGTCATTACGTGCCAGGGTGAACTCGCCACAGTGGAGAAAACCTGCCCAAGCAGTTTTGAAAGCGGCGTCCATTGAAACTTCAAATGCTGTGGATGGGTGATGAGGTACGGCTACTAGTTTTTGAAGGACACTGAGTGTGATGGGCAGCTTTGGGTTGCGATCACACTCCCCATGATAGTGCTTGATCCCACAAATGACCTGTTGAACTGTTTCAGACTCGCATGCGCTGAACGGCAGGCCCTCGTCAATGTGGAGGGAACAGACTGCAGAGAGGTAGCCTTTGATGGTCTTGGGCTGCAATGCTCAATCCCCAAGGGTGCAAACCCACTCAACAATTGCTCTGTCAGTAGCTGGAAGAAAGCGGCCTGGCTCACCGAGAACTCCAGAATTGAGGCGGCAGAAATTGATGTAGGATTGCTGGCCTGTGGAGTAGGTTTTTCGAGTATTGGAAGCAAGACCATGCCATAAGTAGAAGGCTGCTCAAGGTGAGAGGTTAGAATGTGCCTCATACCAATGAGCTGGGACTTCCGAGATGAGGGTTTGGGAGGAAGGTGGGGTGCAAGCTGAAATAACCTGTTGTACTGAAAACGAGAGGCAGCATCAGCAAGCACATTCTCCTCAATAGGGATCCAGACAGATGAAAAAGAGAATTTGAGACAAGCCGCAAGCATCACAATGGTCCTTAAGACCTGCATGCTGTAAACTGAGTCTGCCATGCCTGAGCCAAGATACCACTGCCAAATTGTTGCAGAAAAATGTGACGTGATGACCTGTCCATGAGTCTCCCCAGCACAGGATGGCATGAAGCACTGCAAAGATCTCCTTAAATTGAATATCACGAGTACAAAAGCGGCAGGGAGTTTGAGCTGAGAACCAATGATGTGCAATCACTCTGCCCAGGCCTTTGCATCTGCTGGCGTCAGTATAGACAGCTACCGAGGGTTGCAATGGGTTTATTAACATGATGCCATTCCATGAAGAGCTATACAAGCGCCACCAGCGGATGTCTGAAGCTGCGGACTTTGGAATATGGTGTACCGCAAACTCAGATTTGAAAAAGCAGGAAAAATCAAAAAGCCTTTGAAGGAATGATTGTGGATAGGGAATAACTTGAGAGACAAACTGTAGAAAGCCTGTGAGCTCCTGAAGCTGAAGGAGGGAACACTTCCGCAGACTTGACCAAGTGTCGAGCAATTCCTTCAAGTATGTGAGTTTGTCAGGAGGGAAACGAGCCTCCATTGCTTTAGAATCAAGCTCTAGCCCTAGGAATTCCAGCCTGGTGGTAGGCCAAACAGTTTTTGAATTTTGGAAGGAAAGACCAAGTTCCTTACCAAGACTTGAGACCCATTCTATGGCAGCACCAGGTAGCAAGGGGGAAGCAGAGCGGCAAAACAGGAGGAGAAAGTCATCAAGATAATGACAAAGTGATGCTGGTATATGGCACTGGATTATCCAGTGCAGAGCCTCGGCAAAGAGGTTGAAAATGTAAGGCGCTGATTTGAGTCCCTGAGCCCCATTGGAAGCTGAGAAGGTGCCAATCTTTGGCACGCACAGGGATGTGCCAGAAGGCATCCTTGAGATCCAATTTTGCCATTAGTGTGCCCTGGCCAAGCCATTGCAGATCCTCCAGAGCACGTGGAAACATGTCGTAGGTGATGTGTCCCTCGCAGTCTGGAATGCCGTTATTAACAGAGGTCTCATTAGGCCACAAAAGATGGTTGATCAGGCGGAGCTTGCCTGGCCTCCATTTGCGGCTGACTGAGCCTAGTGGTGAGCAGCAAAAATTGAGGAAGGGTGGGGAAGTAAAAGAACCTATTGCATGGGACTGCTCGACTAGGGAGTGCACGGAACTGTTGACAAAGTCATGATTCTCAAGTGCGGATCTAAGGTTCTTGCAGGGCTGAGAGTGTTCATTGCCAGTGAAACCAATACTAGCACCAAATTGAATTATATTGAGAATGGTTGAAACAAATCTAGGATTGGGATAATCATGCAGGTAGTAGCGCCAAGCGCTGGCAACAAGAGGCGATGAAACTGGGAGTTGAGGATAAGAAATAGATGGAGGAGAATTACATCAGGGGTCAGTGTTAGGATGTGGTGGTGGTGGCTGGCCCGAGGGAAAGAGGTGCGAGTTGGGGAGATCAGGGGTGAAATCTGGAATGTGTGATTGATACGAAGAAGCCAAGACTGAGTGATTAACATTTGTAATGGGCTGCTGCTACACCCATGCGCACCTTCAGGCCTTTTTGCACTTCTTTTCTGGATGGTCCTTGTTGCCACATCTCTGGCACTTGTGAATGCGTCCTTCAGAGCAAGGGGATGACGTACAAGTTCCTTTATTGTAAGCAAAACACATTTCCATAGTGACATTCCAATCTCGTTTCCCTGTGGTCTTGCGTGCTGCAACTGGCGTTTGTGCATTACCCAGACAGAATTCAGTCATGAGGAGGTCATCTGGCTTTGCCCAGCCTGTGTAAGACCCAGCTAGCATCTCCTGTCGACGGCTGAGATGGAAATGAATATGGTACTGGAGCACAGCTGACCACTCATACTTTTGGTTGAGGGTGATGAGATGTGACAAATACCTCGCTGCACCATGCCCAATGACAAAAGTTGCATGGGCATCTCCAGAGGAGGCTACAAAAGCCTGTAGAACTGAAAAGTATGTTGAAAGAGGTATGAGGAGAGTATGCAGAGCAGGGTAGTCTTTGACACCAGCATTTCGAGGTCCGTTAGAGTCAGCGGGCTGCTCCATGTTTGCATGCCTAAATTTTGATGCCGGGTCAAGTTTGCAAAGGTCCATCGGGTGAAACTCATGGCAGGCAATGTTCAGCAGCAGGCTTGCCTTGATGGCAAGAAAAAGTGTGGGTAGTGACTTACCAGCAGAAGACTAATCGATTGACATGAAGGGGTGGAATGATGGCAGGGGAGGGGTTACTTGCTCGTGAGCCGCCAGAGAAGATGAGAGGCCTAGTGACTGGTTTGCGAGTGCTGCCAATGCTCAAAGCATGGTCATCATGCCGGTCAATGCTGCGTCATTACTCTGGGGGCCTGGGTCGAGTGGTTGTGTCTGAGATGGGGGGCTCTTGGGGCTGGGCCCGTATTGAGGACTCTGATCAGCCATCGGAGATGGGGGATCTGGGAGTGTTGGAGATGGTGTTAGGGAAGAGAGAGGTGACGTCAAAGGTGATACCGGTAGGAGTGACAGTGGAGATGGGCCACACGTAGATTGTTCAGCAGCATGGGCAGAGTGCTATCTGGTACTTGTTGCCTTCAAATTTGCCATCTGCCTTCTCCTCTTTTAATGGATGTCTATGTTGATGCATCCACCTCTTGGGGTATTGGTCTTATTCTGGAGCATAAGTGGCTTGCTTAGCATTTGCGAGATAACTGGTGGGACAATGGTAGAGACATTGACCGGGCAGAAATGGTGGCCATGGACTTGGCAGTCAGGACATTGGTTTCTTCTGGCTATAGGAACTGCCACATTGTCATAAACTCGGACAATGCAGGCGTGGTCAGAGCCCTCAAGGCAGGATGTTCATAAAATTCTCAACAAAATTTGATCTTGAGAAATATTGTTAACAATTTTCAGCTAGCCTTGCTGTGGATTTCAATCAACTGGGTTCTGACTGACAGAAATCTGATGGATGCTCCCTCACAGGGCCTTTTTTCCCCCTGGTCTACTCTTCTTCCTACACCTCCAAGGTTACCAGCTTATCTCAAACCTTTTGTGACCAACACTTTTGTTTGATAAATGCAATCACTAGCAAGCATTGTATTGCCATCTTTGTAGTTGATGCTTATGTGTTGTAGGGTTTTCTTTGGGGACAATTACTTGTTAGTAATAAAAATGTCATATGAAGATGTTATAGACACTGAATTTCATTCACCTGAACACATATCATTGATCTGGATGGCTGAGTTGGTAGGCTGACTAGACTAGGAGACTAGCCTGAGGTCTCATCTAACCAAAAGATGATATCTATACTGCCACTAAGCCACTGCTGGAGCTTAGTCCCAACACCTATAATGCCCAAATCACTGACCTTCATTGACATTTCACATTCTGTTTGGATGGGAGATAAGTCCATCCGGTATAAACCATACAATATCACCAGTGTTGCCTTCTAACTACAACGGTCACAACAAACTGGTAATCAGCCTGTAACCAAAGCTGAACAAGCTCATATAGATCAAGTTGTTGCAAAGGCTTGGGCAACATCTACAACAGGCCACTATTCCTCTTTGATCTGACAATTTCTGCATTTCTGCTCTATGCACAACATCTCTTCATCAGATGCTCTTCCTATTTTGGAGGACCTGCTCTGTTTGTACGCAGCTTCAATGGTGGGTATGAAGGTGGGCTCAACAGTGTCTAACAAGATCTCAGCTCTACAAGCCTGGCACATTCACAACAATCTTCCATGGGCTGGTAGTCTGCGACTTAAATACGTCTTGAAAGGAATAGAAAATATGCGCCCTCCGGATTCAATTCAACAGGAAAAACTCCCTGTTTCCTTGGAGATGTTGCGTGCTGTTAGATTTGCGTTAGATCTGCAGGATCCTTTCAATGCCTGTCTGTGGGCAATTGCAATGGTTTCTTTCTGGTCTCAGCTAAGAATGGAAGAGATTCTTCTGAAGACTGAACAAACTGCAGATGTTCTTTTGATTTCTTGCTGGTCTAACTTTGGCTTGCTCAATGATGTGGGCTCACAAACACTATTTCTACCCCAGACCAAAAGAGGTGGGAGGAAGGGCAAAACCATCATAATCAGCAGACAGGATTGCCTCTCCAACCCTATTTTTGCCCTCTCAAATCATGCAAAGATCAACAATGTGAGCCTAAGCAATCCGATTGCCTCGTACATTACAAAGGATGGAAAGTGAGTCAACTTAGTGTTAAGGAAGCTCCTAGCCAGAGTCAACCCAATCCTGATTTGATATGGCTTTGCTTCAATCTGTTGGGAGACATTCCACTAAGCCACTGTCAACATAAAGTAAACCTGACCGACCCAGCTGGCGGCGGATCAACTCCTCATAGTAGCAATATCCTGGCATTCAGCCTATGAGCCCAGTATCATGGCAATATCCTGGCATTCAAGCCTTTGAGCCCTAGAGTCATAATTAGTTGAGAAAAACATCACTAGCATGTGGCTACTGACCAGAATGTCTCCCAACACTTGGCACCTATTTTGCTCAGTACTTGGACAGGGTAACTACTTATTACAAGGGCCATCAAATTCCATACCCCCCGGTGTACATGGAGAATGAGCAGGCCAATGTTTCCAAGCGCCATTTAGACAATGTTCCTCTAGTAATCCCAAAATGTGTTGGCTAGGACTGTACAGTTGGCTTGAGGCTTTCGATGGAAACCTGGGGTGCAGGTGGGTGAAGGGTGATGAGCATCTGGGCTGTGAGTCTCCACCTGTTCAGAGTAGAGTATAGGAGGAGGAGGTGGTCGATGACTGAGTGCTGCTATTAGTCAAGTAGGTGTTAGTAAGTTGACAGTGGGGGGTGAGACAAGGCAGGTCGGGCAAGGTTAGATAGGATTACACCTTGAATAGCGAGTTTGTTGTACTTCTTGTTAGAAGGTGAACCTATATGACACAGATATAGTAAGTCCTCAGTCTGTGGATAATTGACTCCATTCAGTTCCTACCTATACGACACAGATATAGTAAGTCTATATGTATTGTAAGTATTGTTTCTGTCGTATAGTTTCTAACTCACCCTCAGTCTGTGGATAATTGACTGAGGGTTTCTGTATCATCTTGTACTATATAAATATATGTTTGTCCATTGTCTCAAAGACAAAGAGGCCAAGCCAAAGCATGGTCCTGAGTCTCCTTTGTATTCCACTGGTCTGTGCGCTCCTGTGGTCCATGCTCATAGTATTATCTTGAATCGGATCTCAACACTTCTGCGGTGAATCAATAAGCTCGCAGCTTATTAAAAAAAATGGAAAGGTCATACATTCAAAGAGTAGTGATGTCTGAGAGAATACGTCTGATTGGAAAGACAGATATGCAATCACTACTCTGCAAAGGGCATGAAAAACTGAGGAAAATTGTGATAGCACGACTGAGCACTCACCTGAGCCACAATGGTGGCAGTAGGAGTGCAAGACCATTACATGAAAAAGAAAATCTGAGACCTCAGACCCTACTGTTCTTGATCCAGTATCTGCCAAACAATGGCACTGTTTTGAGAACAGCCCTTGGTCTTGCCTGATGGAGAAAGGAGTGGACTTCATGAATGCTTGACATGCAGAGGCCTCCAAAAACGCTCCTTACCCCTGGAACCTGCCTTTACGTCAAACCATCAACTCTACTGCTACATATTTGGCCACAGTCCCTTAGACATTGCATCATTGGTAAGACAACAGGTATTCACTATGATGACAGTGATGGAACTTCTTTGTGGAGCTGATAAGGACCTGATAATACACCCACAGGCCTGATCTTTCTGGACCTGCACACTCAAAAAGGAAATCAATACCTGCAAGGTGGATCAAGCCTCGAGAAATTCCTAAACATGGAAAGTGTCAATCTTCTATACATACTTTCTGTAATTACAATTGTCAAGTTCTTTGATGGCTTGAAGTATGGTTGGTTCAATGATAATGTTAATACTTATCATCGTCATCTGTCTGGTTACCTGCAGCCTTCTGAGGTCTCCTAGCACCAATTTTCTTGACTGCAGCAACTATATCTTTTGATCAAGCTTTTAAGGCCCTGTATGTTTCCCATGAGCTGGAAGACAGTTGAATACATTGGCAAGAAGTGGGGAGGTGATTCAAGCAGGCAGAGAAAAGAGTTGCTAGTGACATGCACAAAGCAACAACTCATGGCCACCAGAGACTTCACAAAACATGGAGCCTGCAAGGGGTTGATATACTGTGAACTCATCTGGAATGTGGAGCAGCTTCTGACAATAGTTGAACAGACCCAAAAGAACATCCTTGGGTTTTGTTGGCCACTGTCTGTTCTTTCCAATCCAGTTGGTAGGGTCAAAGAGTGGTTCATGAATAAGATCAATGATGTTAATGACTTTTTTGTCAGAGATTGAGTCTGAATGACCAACTGGTTAGATCATGTGTCCACGGCTGCGCCCCATCTCAAACAATTTTTCTCCTTGTTGTACCTCAATTTGTTACCATCCTTATGACATAACTGAGGTATGTGTTCTATAGATCATTGTTTACTTGTACATTTAACTTACTCTACTGGAACCTAGCACGCTATGGTGTACACTAGGTGATTAATATATTAGTTTATTACCATCCTTATAACGTAACTGAGCATGCTACGGCATACACTAGGGACAGATTTCTCTGATATTTTTTTGCCTTCGATCTTGCTTTGCAAGGATTCAAGAATTGTTATATTAATTCCACACTTGTAGAAAGCTGTAGAATCAGTCTTCAGATTTTACATAGTTTAAGGTCAATAATTTGTTGCTGAGTGGCTGTTGAGCGGCTGTTGACCTTGGGTTGAGACCCCACTCTTATGTTCAGGAAGGTGGTCTCCTGGACCTGCACATGGCTCAGCCCTCCCCACCGATAGGTCTTGAGGACCTGCACATTGGATCAGGCCCTATTTCCTTCTATGGAAATTTGTACCTCTACTTTCCTCAGGCCTTGTTGCCTTTTTGGGACATTTGTACCTGCATGCGGATCAGGCCTTTGAATGTATTATCAGGGGTCCTATCCCAAGAGGACTCTGTGGACCATGGCTCAAAACAGTTTCCAGATATAGAAAGTATCTATATTAGAAAATTCTTCTGTTATTAAAATTGTCAAGTTCTTTAATGGAGCTGATATAGGTCCATCAAAAGGAAGCAGATAGTAGTCCATCTCCCATTGTTACAATACATATCCTAGCCTCTGAAAAGTAGCTACACGCTCTCATGTCTGACTCCGATTATGTGATTGTGGGTGCTGGCCTTTCAGGAACTGTTCTAGCCACCAGGCTGTCTGAAGACCCCACAGTCATTGTGACAATTCTAGAAGTTGGTATTGGCCCCTACCATGACAATGACATTGACACTCCTGGTGAATACTGTTTTAGAGGCTGTATTTTTTGACCCAACTTGCAATTCATAGGAAACTTCCACAACAATTTAGGAGTTCCTGCCAAAGATTGGGCATTCTTCAGTACTCCTCAAAATGATCTCACCAATTGTCCAGTATTTCTCCCTTGGTAGGGCACTTGCCATCTTACCTTGTACCATTGATTGCTTGTATCATAGGGGTAGAAACATTGGTGGATCAAGTTTGGTATACCATTCAAGTCTTTCAAGAAAAAACTAGCTTTCTCACCAGATCAATAGCTCAACTTCATGGAATACAATCGGTATGTACGTCCACAGCTCAGGAGGGACAATGAATAAAATGGATTAAATTCATCACTAGTGCCTCAGCAGTGGAATTCAATGGCGAGCCACGTGCAAAACTTGAGATGTCGATTGATACTGACATATTAATCCCCATAGCATTTGAGAAGCTTAGATTGGTAGGATGGAATTAGAAGAATCTCGTACCATACTTTAAGAAGGCAAGCAAATCTCAACCACGGCTGCAACTCGTTTCTAACTACGCTTCAGTCAGAGACATTCACGTACAGAGTGGACAATGTGGTCAAGTACGGCTTCAAGTTTGATGAGGAGTACGGACTGTTCCTTGTTATTTCAATGCTGTGGTGCATCCTTGGATTGAATTGGTCCAGGCTTTAGGCATCAAAGGCAACCCTGATCCTGTATGTTCATCTCTTGTATGCATGCCATTGTCAGTTACCAAAACATCTCACAGAATGCAGGTGACAATACTAGGACATGGATTACCACTGGGACCTTAGACAAAAAATCAGTCAGGAGCTCAGCAGCAAGCATGAATCAAATTGGTGGCTTGTACGTGACAGCAGCTTACAGAACTTTAGGCATACTATGAACTGAATTGATCCTGCCAAAATCTCAGGATCATTTTGGGTGCAGAGGCAACTCATGTCATATTTTCAAGAAATGATGCCTTGGTAGCCACAGGGATAGAGCATCTCAAAGATGGAGTCTTACACACAATCAATGCAACTAAAGAGGTCATCTTGAGTGCAGGCAGCTACAAGACACCTCAGATATTGGAGCTTTCCGGTATGTCAAAGTTTTTCAGTTTAGACCAAGTAGTTGCAGATGTTGTCTAGGTATTGGTGTGATGCAACATGATGATATTCACAGTGGATTTATTAAGGAACTGGAATTGAAAGATCAAAAGATAATATTGGTTATGTAAATAATATCATACCTGGAGTTGAAAGATCAAAAGATGACTGACTCCAGGATATACAGAAGTATTTAACTGCATGTATTGCAAAGACAACTGTGGGGCAACATGAGACAGTAATGTATTGGAAAGGTATCATAAACCTGAATGGTTAAGACTTTTGGAAGGCTGCAGAACATATAGAATAAATTGATGTAACATTATGATGTATGTGACCTAGTTAGGTAGCATCATCCTCGACATGGTGACATTGGGGTGTTAAATAAATTTGGTATTGAAGCCATCATGGACCTGCCTGGAGTGGGCAGTGGTTGTTACTCCTCAAATATCATGTCGATTTTTACTGGACGACAACAGCAACACCACTAGTGGAGGAATGTTAGCTGGCTTACCATTGGTCTTTGCTTTCCTCCCGCTCAAAGACTTTGACAAGAATGGGTCAATAGCAAAGCTTGTTGATAACTTCCCGTCTCTGATGTCACAAACAATGGGTACATGATGACAAGATATCTTTCCTTGAGTAAGTCCTTCTGTGGATTATGACTGCAAACGCACAGTGTTCATGCTTCCTCTGTAGGCTCAGTGCATTTGATCACTTTGTTCCAGGTACACTTGCAATGCCTGTGGCTGGTGCTGACTATATGACGTCTACATTGATTGTTATGCATTCCTTTAACTATGAATCAGTCTATATCTCCTCCTCTAAGCTGATCGCAGTACCCATGATAAATCACAACTACTTGAACAATGAGGTGGATGTAAAGATCCTCGTTGAGGGCTACAAACTACTCAGGAAAATCTATAACAAGTCGCCTTTGAAGGAACACATCGCAACCAAAGTCAGCCCTGGCCCTGAGGTTCAAACTGATGCAGATATCATTGAGTATATTAGAAAGACACTTGGGACTACTTTTCATCCCATCGGTACTGCGAGTATGCTACTGTCAGAGGACCAGTCTCCGGACCACGTCCAACTCTATTCTGAGCTTAGTCCAATGATACACCTATTCCTAGCAGATCCAATCGGCCGCTCGGCCCACCTTTCCCCTTCCGTCTTGTAGTAGTCAGCCTTGATGAGTCATATGCCCGGACCTTACTCAGCATCGATTATTGTTAGTCATACTCCTTTACATACCAAGGTCCAATTAGTAAACAGTATTAGTAATAGCACAGCCACCGATATAGTATATATAGACAGCCTGTGGGATAGAATATCCCTAGGCTGAACAATAGCAGTGTTCTTCTGACCTATCCACTGAACCGACCGTAAGCTTATCTAGCGTCGTCTGACCCTCTGTTAGCTTTGCTCGCCTCTTGCCCAACTCTTGCCTGCCTCTGCGCTTGCTTGACTCTTGCTTGCTCCTTGCATTGCCAACTCTGTGGAAGGAGTTCCGCAGACGTCAAGCCTTGCCCTTACAGCTGCCACAGGAAGATGGGGGAGTTGTTGATGCCTGGCTCAAGGTGTACGGGACTGAAAACCTGCATGTTGAGTAGCTTTTTGTTAGTAATTGCCAATTGGACTCATCATATGTTACATTAGGTTGATGCATCCATCATTTCAATCCATATCTCTGCCCATCTTCAAGGAACTCTTTATGCTGTTGCAGAGAAGGTGAACATATTTGTAAACTGTTTGAAGATAATGAAATGACCCTTGATTCACAGGCAGCTGATCTCATGAAGG
>QLOM01005086.1:0-16733 GCA_003313785.1 Termitomyces sp. MG148
TCGAAGACATCTCCTGGGAACCTGCCGAAAACGTCCACGCGCCCGCTCTGGTGAAGGACTTCCACCGCAGTCACCCCGAGGCCCCCCGCACAATCCGGAGCATCTACCCCGTCTCCCTGGTAGACCGCACGGTCCGCAACTTGTTCTACCCGGTGCGTCGAGACGCCGCATTCTAAGGGGGGGGTGATGTCAGGGGACTTCCTTTTTCGGCCACCCCGGAGATCTCCGGGACCCTCCGGACTTCCTTTTCTGGCCATTTTCTTTTTGGGCCATCCCAGAGGTCTCCGGGACGCTCCCTTGCAGTCGTCGGACTTCTCCGAGATGTTGTACAGTTGTTCTCACGCCCCCGCCCCCACACTGATGCGCCGCGCCGTGGCAGAGGAATCCTTAGACTTGTTCTCTTCGGATTTCCCTCTGCCAGGTAATTAGTTACTTCCCTGTAATATGTACTGTCTCTAATACACTTCGGATTTCCCTCTGCCAGTTGTGTGACTTAGCCGCAACCTCCGGAGGTCGCCCTTACAGATGTGGCCCAAGCAAAGTATTGCTCAAAGGTTGATTTAACTGATGCATATGAACAAGTATGTATCCGCACTGAGGACGTATTCAAGATGGTCTTTGCATCTATCATGGGTACATTTACAAGTAATATCATGCAAATTGGAGATTGTAATGCCCCAGCAACGTTCCAGAAGCTGATGACCTCTATATTTTGCGATGTCATTGGACGCCTTATGCATGTCTACTTAGATGATATATTTATTTTTTTAGATACAATTGAGGAGCATAAACAGTACCTCAGAGTTGTGTTTGAACAACAAAATTCAAGTTATACTTGAAATAGAAGAAGTGTGAATTTTACACAGAAAGCGTAGACTGCCTGGGACATGTCATTGATGAAAAGGGTAGTCACCTGGATCAAGATAAGCTTGATCATATTTGAGAGTGGCATATGCCACATAACTACAATGATATCCAGAGGTTTGTAGGCCTCATCAATTATATATTATATATCAAGCTTTTTGCCTGATGTTATGGCCTTCACGAGGCCACTAATGGCTATGACTCAGAACAGATCACCATTCAATTGGAGGCCCATTCACCAACAATGCTTTGAGATGGTAAAACACATATGTGCCAAAACACCGGTTATCTGGCCAATTGACCTCCAGCACAATGAGCCAATCTGACTCATCTGAAGACAGGGGTCAGGGCCATGTATGGCCAGGAAAGCAGCTGGTAAATGTGCTGGCCTGCTGGGTTTATGTCAAAAAAGTTTACAACAGTCCAGCAGAATTATGCTGTGCATGAGTTAAAAACTCTAGTAATACTTGAGACCTTGCTCAAGTGAGAGAACAAGTTGATGATACCATCATGGATCACAAGGCCCTGGAATTCTTCAAAACTCAGGTGATCTTGTTGCTATGGCAGCAGTGGTGGATTGATTACATGTCAAGATATCAATTCAACATTTCCTATATTAAGGGCAAGCTTAACAAAGTCGCAGACTATTTGTTGCACTACTTTGAGAGCAATTGCTTGGATGAGGTTCATAATCCTCATGAGTATGTGCAGGCAGACTGCTGCATCAATTCCAAGAGAGAGGATCTTCCTCTCCATAGGTATTACAAGGTCAAGGAGCATATCCTTGAGGTTTGGGTCATGCAAGAAGAGGAATGGAGGCAAAGCAGTTGCCTTCACAAGCAACACAAGGATAGAGACCTAGAAGCGAACCTGCTCAGATGAGCCATCTACCCTGCTACATCAGAGCATGAGCATCAGTCCCTGAACGTGACACTGGCTCAGGCACTGAAGGACAAGGTGCCTTCAGTCAAACTAGTCACAGTGGAGTCTGATGAATTTTGTCAGAAAGTGGTGAGCAAGTACGTAGGTGACCCTGTGTTTGCTGAAGTCCTGGAGAACTTGGGGAATCATCCTCAATTCAAGCAGGACCATAATGGTGTGATACTGATGGACAACCATCAAGGGATGCAGGTATTATGTATCCTATGAGACCATAAGTTGATAACTTGCATACTAGACTAAGCACATGCTGTGGTAGGCCACTTAGGAGTAGCCCATTGGGCTATGTGCAAAAATGGTACTGGTGACTACATATGAGCCAAGACATTGCTAAGTTCTGCATGACATATAAGGCGTGTCAAAGGGCAAAATTGCTCAATCTACCACCTGCTGATAAGCTACACTAGCTGCTGGTTCTTATTAAATCCTGGGATTCAATTGGAATGGACTTTGTTTGTCCCTTTTCTGATCCAAAGGGTTTAACTACTTGTAGGTGGTTATATGCCAAATAACCAGCATAGTGCACTTGATACCAGTGTGTATAACAATGACAGCAAAAGAGCTGTTGTGGATATATTTCTGCAAGATTGTGCAGCTGCATGTACTGCCATGTTTGATTGTCAGTGACTGGGACTCAAAATTCATGCCTCAATAGTAGAGACCTCCACAAGTTACTAGGAGCGTGGCTCCTAATGTCAATATCATTCCATCCCCAGACTGATGGCCAGACTGAGCAGGCTAATTGCAGTATTAGTCAGATACTGAGGGTGGTAGTATGCCTGGACCAGCGGAACTGGGTGAAGTGGTGTCCACTCACCAAGTTCACCATTAATGTGAGTGCATCAGAAACAATGGGGTATGCCCCATTTGAACTAAATGGAGGTTATATGCTCTTTATAATGCACAAGATCTGCACAGATGCAGTGGCGCATAAGAGAGTTAAGAACTTTGCTAAGCAAGCTCTGGAGAACGTGGCCAGAGCCCACAATGATTATTGAGGCACGTATATTCCAGGTAAAAGGAGCAAATGCGCGCCAACAGGATAACCCATCAATAACTATTGGAGTGTTGGTCTACTTGTTAACATGTAATTTGAGGCTGCCAAAAGGACAAGCAAACAAGCTTTGCCCAAAATGGGTAGGCCTGTATTGTGTGCTGAGCACAAAACCATGCACATCTAACTACGTGTTGGAGTTGCCCTTGACATTGCAGAAACAATGTATTGTTCCTAAGTTCCATGTGTTGCTGCTGCAACTGTATGTGGTATCAGATGATGCATTATTCCCAAATAGGGCAATGCCAGGTCCCTATGATTTTAGAGCCAGAGACAACAATGAATGGTTTGTTGAGAGTATCATTGGTCACCAATGGACTGAGCAGAATATGCTTGAGTTCAAAGTGCGGTGGTCCCTGGGGGATACTACATGGAAACTATATGCCCACTGTAATAAGTTGGTGGCGCTTGACCACTACTTAGAGCTCAACAGGGCTAAGCATCCAAGTCAGTTGAGTAGGTACCCAAGCATCTAATTGATCAGGATCTTGATTGTGGCTATGCTTGGTTGGTCAGCTATGGCTGAAACTTGTGTCTCAAATTTTTTTTTCACTACCATGAACAGTACATCCATGGATCAGACTGAGCAGCAGAAGCAGCAATATGCCTACTCCTAAGTGTTGTTGAGCACACTGACAACAGAAGAGAGAGAGCTGGAGGCAACCCTACAAAATCAGTACCAAAAGGCCCCTCAATAGGGCTAGTCATTGCAAAATGTGGGTTACTTACAACAACCGTATATGGTAATGGGATATCTACCTCAGTATCAGGCAGCAGCAGGTGGATATTCTTCACAGATGGTGGGAGTCGAGTATCTGACACAGCAGTCACTAGGAGGTGGATTCCCACCTCAACAAGTAGTAGGACCTGGAGGCCAGCCTCAGATGGTACAGTATGGAGGCCAACTCAGCCTTCAAGAGTCTTTAAACTGGGTGCAGCACCCAGAGATGGTGCCTAGAATATAGGCCCAGGCCTAGGGGCAAACTCCAGAAACAGTTTGTAGAATAATAGGGCCTCTGCCCCTGCCTTTTTACATAGCCCTAATGGTGTACCCATCCATGGTACTATCAGGGATGATGCCCTACTACCCAACATAGATGGGAGCCTGTGGCATAATGCCCCAGCAACTAGCCATATCAGCAGCGCTGACTCTAGAAGCCAGAAGTGCCTCTCTACCGCTGGTGGTGCCAGCACAGAATGAGGTGCCCAAGAGTGCTGCTGCTAAGCAGCAAAAACTGAGTGAGTTGACAGCTATGCTGTCAGAGAGGTTTGCGTGCTTCTCGCTGAGACAGCAGCTAGAGATGCCATTGTTGGACAACAACAGGATGAAATAGAGCAAGTTGCTCATGCTGTAAGGGGAATGCTTGACATCTGCAAAACTCCTTCCACAGAGTCAGCAATGCAAGGAGCAAGCGAGAGTTGAGCAAGCACAGAGGTGGACAGGAGTTGGGCAAGAGGCAAGCAAGGCTAACAGAGGGTTGGATGGTGCTAAATAAGCTTATGGTTGGTTCAGTGGATAGGCCAGAAGAACACTGCTACTGTTCAGCCTGGAGATATTCTATCCCACAGGCTGCCTATATATACTACATCAGTGGCTGTGCTATTACTAATACTGTTTACTAATTGGGCCCCAGTATGTAAAGGAGTATAACTAACAATAATCAATGCTGAGTAAGGTCCGGGCATATGACTCATCAAGGCTAACTACTACAAGACAGAAGAGGAAAGAGTGGGCTGAGCAGCCAGTTGGATCTGCTAAGAATAGGTGTATTGTCAGACTAAGCTCAGAATAGGGTTGGACACGGTCCAGAGACCAGTCCCCTGACACATGCATAGAGACAAAGAAAAAAGGAGGGCAATTAAGTCTACTCACGGCCAGGATGTAATCCTGGCCAACTTATTGCAGCATCTGGAGAATAATGAGTACAATGTACCTGCCAATGCATCATTCCTCTGCAATGTAGAGGCAGTCATTCTCATCAGTTGAATGATTGATGACTTAGAACATGTGTATGCACAGTGCACCACAGACCTTCTTGCTATTTCTGCCATGCTTCAGTGGCAGGCTTCTTCACCAAGTCGAGATACCAACTCTAGTAAAAGAGCATATTGGCAAGGAGTGGCTGATGTGCCCTTCCACTCAACAACATTGAGGATCCCCACTTTGGGCCAGGAGTCTGGCCTAGAGCAAGACATCATGCTCTATAATGATGTTGTTGTCTCAGCCAGCCCCTGGCTGCTCAAACACCTAACATCAGGCATATCAGAGGTCACATCATTACAACCTGACTACATAGTATCTGCCACATACCCTGGAGAGCAGGGATCAGTCAACAAAGAGGTGAGGCCTATGGTGCAAGAAAAAGGATGACCAGCAGGCCTAGCTCATCACCTTCAACACAAATGCACCAAGGGGCGCACCATAGGGTACTCTCCCATTCTTACCAGCAGCTCTTATAAAGAGACTCTCTCTAGTGTTTTCACAGGGAGTGATGGACCTACATAGTGATGATACTCTCCAAGAGAGATTACTGTTGCCTCCCTTGGATGCCAGCTCCTATGCTGAGCCCAAAATAACCCACATAGAGTCACCTGTGCTAGGCAAAACAGTTGTTCAGCAACATGGATGTGAGCAGCAAAACAAGGGCCAGTGGCAGAAAATAGACCAGTGGCAGAAACACCGGAACAAAGTTGAGGCTGCACGCCTTAAGGAACTGAGCAGGAGAATTCCCAACGCAATTGGTGTCTTGATCTAAAAAGACAATATGGTTAAGCACCAAAACTTGTTCTTTGAAGTGGGCCTTGTGCCTCATTTCTATTGATTGGCAATAACCAATATGATTATCATCAGGATGGATACCCATGCAGCTCTGGCCCATGAGGCCAGAAAGAAGGGCAACTTTGCCCAGGCCTCTTGAACCAAGGTTTACAAGGTGGCTCCTAGGGGATTTCTTAGCAACCCATGGGAGCTGTGTAGGCTCCACTCCCTGGTGAACAACCAGTTCACCCTCTGACAGGAGTGCTAGACAGGCTACCTCCTGCTCAACAAATTCAAGTGGCACTTAACTGCCACTCCACTGCTCAGGATAAGACTATGTCCCTTTTACTGGAGGATCTCCAGTATGAAACTATTATGGTGCCCTTCACCAGTGCTGAAGAGCGGAAAACTGTTCTGCAACTTATTGTGCTCTTGTGGTTTTATTGCTGCAAAGATATGGGTAGGATTGCCTTTGTGGGCATGAACACCCCCAATCCAAAGCATCCTTTTGCTTTGGACTATTTGAGCTTGTACACCCTATTGTATGGGCATCCTGGAACACTCAATGTGTGGACTGGCCTAGCAATCGACCACGCCATGCGCATTTACTGGCACAGCTTATTTGGCTTTGCCCTGGCATGGGTCCTGTGCTCCAGTTGACCATCAAAGACAACAGTCCACCATTACCTGGCTTATGTATTTGCTCAGCCAGGACTATAATATAAAGCCATCACAGAGTGTGAGGAGGTGACTAGGCAGACTTTTGTGCCCTTTTCTTCCAACGGCACAGATCTGGAAACACGCCAGACCAACATCCCTGAGGAGTCTGCCTCCTTGTTTACCACTACAAATGCATTATGCATCCTCATTCACAATTGTGTGCTGGTCAGCTGGGTTGACCATGCATACACTTATGGGGTCACCTATTTGACCTATATCTTCTTTGCCAACTATCGGCTACAGCTCAAGGCAGCAGCTGTGGACAACACCACCGCCTCAATACAATGGGAACTCCTCCATCAATTGCAGACTGGGATGGGTGGCACAACACCACCAATGGAAACTGTTACTGGTTGATGCTGCAGCAGTAGAACAGCTGCTGCATCTACGGCAATGCATTCTGCAATGGAATGTACCTCAGCATTGGGCAAGATCCTCATGTGCATGATTTATGGATGCACAATTACATGGCCAAGGTGGTCTTGCTCAGTGGTCTAGAAGTGGCTCCAGGAGAACCATACATTGATCACACACTGACATTGTGGCTACTCTGGGACTATGAGGATTCTCCACCTCAAGCAGGACCCTCGAGTGCTCACCCTGTGTCCACTGACAAGGATGAGCTCCTCAACTACAACATAGACAACAAGACAGCCAATTCCTTCCAGGCAGTAGGGAATTTGCTGATTGCTCCCATCCCTGACTTACAAACGGTGTGACCATCTTGCTGTGTAGACCACAGTGCAGTCTAATTGGGGGGTGTATAGCAAAGTGGTGCCTCTCATGCCACTACAGACATCAGTATATTTACAGCTGAGCTAATCAGCTTATTTCTGTTTAGTACTACATTGACAATAGACCAAGACTGGTCTGATTCAGTGGAGACTGAACTGTAAGTTATCCAAACTGTAACTACTGTTACATGCCTCCACCATCCATGCTGATGCGCTGTGCCATGGTAGAGGGATCCTTAGACTTGTTCTCTTCAGATTTCCCTCTGCCAGGTGATTAGTTATATTTCCTGTCATACTGTACCTTTTTCAATAAACTTCAGATTTCCCTCTGCCAGTTGTGTGACTTAGCCACAACCTCCAGAGGTCACCCTTACAGATTCCTGAACACGCCACCCTCACACTATGGGAACTATCTCCCCTGCCATATCCATTGTGATGTCTACCAACTCCTCATATCCCCACATCTTCTCCTGGGGTTGGTACTGGAGGTGGTCGGTCATGACAGTGAGGTACATAGTTTGGCAGGGGCTAATGTAGTGATTTCATTTTTCCTGATGGAGAGACACAGTATTTGATCTGAAAAACACTTTAGAAAAATATTAACAAGTGAACACATCATTTTCTTCATGAGAAAGAAGATGTGGAATATGATTAGTTCTTTTTATCTGTATCAAGCCAAAAAGAAAGATGCTATGCCATTTCCAATGTGCCAATTTCTGCTGGAAAAACTTTTCAAACAAAGGAAAGTGCCTGTTTATACAGTGAAAAGCTGGCTAAGAAACAGATAACAGGTTTCTTTTACCCTTTTCCCACCAGAAACAGGTTCTGGCCCCAGCTACAACTTTCACTCGTTGTGCTAGTAGGTGCTTCCTTGGGGAAAAGTAAGACAGAAACATTTTATGTCATTTCTGATGTGCTAATTTTTCATGGAAAAAGCTTTTAACAAAGGAAAGTGCATTTTTTCCACAGTGAAAAGGACTGAGAAATAGATGACAGGTTTCTTTGACTCTTTCCCACCAGAAATAGGTTCTGGCCTCAGCCGTAATGCACCAGCATGAATAGCTAGCCACTTTCCCTTTTTCTTGCAATATACACCTAAGGTATCTATATTGCAAACAGCTCTTGCCGACGCATCGTTAATGCCTTTGTATCATTCCTCCGTTTATTGGTGAACACCTGGTAGTGATTGATCGTTCTATTATTGAGTAGATCTTAGTCAAGCTCATTGTCGCTCATAGAAAAGCAGGTTACTTCTGTCAACTGAGGCAGTGTTTGCGGATCGGCAAATCAGATCGACCTGGTCTATTTATTCTTTGTGTATCCTTCTTGTTATAAGATTTTTGCCACATGCCCGGGCCGGATACAAACGAAAAGTAGAATATCTGTGCAAGCGTTCATTTTCCCAGAAAACACAGTGACAGGCATGGTAAACTTTCACAGGTTTACATCTAGTTGACATTCATGACGCTTCTGCGTGCCACACTGTCAGAGAATGACTCTTTATCGAGGTTCATGGTGCCTTGACCTGTTTGGTAATCCGCATGATCTGACTGGGCGGTGGCTACTCACGAATTTCCTTCGTTCTTTTCATGCTGTGTTTCATCTATCCATAGTAACTAGGACAGTATTTGGGATGTTTCAGACGCCCACACTTCTTAGGTGTATTATCAGGAACCCGACAAAGAAAAGATCTCGACCACATAGGTTGCCACAGCAAGAGCACATGAATGATGAGATAGCACCGACGCACACGGAAGCTGGCAGAAGCATAACAAACAAGGAAATTAGACGACATGTGTACGTTCGACACAAGACATGCTCGTGACGAATCTTTACCCAAACCATGGGCCATGAACGTGCCTGGGATCTGTCAAATATGAAATGATCGAACCCCAGCCAAAAAAACGTATTGAAGGAGCAGAACACAGCACAAATACTTGACAATGTTTGCTAGATGCAGGCGCGGCTGGAGTGGTGATTGGCTCAGTGAGGCACCGCTCCCAGTAATTCAGTAAGGGGTCTGGTGAGAGAAAATCATGTCTGTATCCAGTGATACCTGTCTTACCCCGTGCTAAGGGTGTACATATGTAGCCAGCTTAACCAAACTAGTAGCCGCACGACAGGATGAACACGATTAGCTGCGACGCAACAGTAGCCAGTACCTCGGAACGCCCGGGATTCCGCCAACATCGTCCTCGCCTCTTTGCTACATCATCTTGTCATATCATCACCCTGCTCCATTCCCATACACTCACGCCTCACTCTGGGTGCTGCAAACCTTCCGGGCCAAATTCCAAGTAGATTCCCACAGGGCACGACAGCCTTGAAGGGCGCGTTATTTGATTAGCACCATTCGATCGAACAGTCTCTAGGCATCAACAAATTGCAGTTCCATATGAGAGTTGAACTTGGCAAAGATTGATTTGTCGAAGCGACTCTGGATTTATCCGTAAAATTGTTTTTGACATTCTTGCGACCTTTCTCCCGATCTTTTTTCCGATAGACTATTGAATAGTAATCACTTAATCTACGCACACCCCTCGCTATATTTTTTACTGTCTGGAACGGATTTTCGCAGGAATACAATGAAATAGTAATAAGTATTTCAGTGTGGCGGTGCAAGAAACTTCGATATTCATGAAGCCCATCTTAACAATGGACCTCCACAACTACCACGAACCATTTCATGCTTGTAAAGTATTCACATAGAACCATTCCCTTCCTTCAGGCGCCTCATGTCTTTTTCTTCAATATTAGATAGACATCCTCCGCATACCGCAGTGGCGCAGGCAGCATCTGCCTTCTGTACCGCAATTACCCTAGGACACCCTAGTCACAAGCGACACAGGTCTCCGAGACGGAAATTCAACGCGCACTATTGTAATCACGCCGAAGGTTTCGCGGTACATCACTTCTCTCATTTAACCTTAATCACCAGTAGAACCGGTAGAACTTGTCGATCTCTGCATATGAATGAAAGATTCTCTTCACGATTTGGCTCACAAATGTGTTTTCGCGACTTTGATCATTATCACGAGGAGACCACACCTCATTTAGTTCGGCCCGCTCGACAGGGTATGGGCGCAGGAAATCACATATATTGGAGTAAGGCACATACTTCTTGTAGCATGACACGACTTGACAGCCTAGCTCTAGGTTAGGCTGGTTATAAATCCCGAATATAATCGAAGAGACTTGCCATTATGATGCGACATGATTCAAAAACATGATGAAACCAGTGCACAGATTAGAGAACAGGCAAGTTCAACTGACCATTAGACAGGTGCAAAAGTCGTTCCTAGATGGGATGAAGGTGTACAAGTCAACGTCCCGTTGCGGAGCGTGAAAGACCCGATACCGGCGTTGCCGTGTGATGCGAAGTGATTCTCCACCCGTTCTTCGCCCATTCTTTACTCTCTCTTCACATGGGCCATAAGTGCCATAAGCAGCCGTTGAAATCCGGCCGAACAAGGAGTTAAGATCCCGAAACCAAGCTTCGTCGGCTGCAGTAAGGTTTGTACTATGTAGTGATCGATGATAGTGGCGGTGGTAGTGGCAACGGCACTAGGATTTTTTGCACACCATCTTCACAACCATGAATTACCACGGTTGAGAATGTGATTTCCATGAAATGAATGCCAGTCAACAGCGTTGCTGCCATCGAATTTCTGAGCACGAGTATTTCTCCTTATGTTAGACGTGCTCAGAGTGTAGAACAAATGGGTTATGCGTGCAAGTCAAACCATTCTGTAAAGACAAAAATGGAAAAAAGGAGGCGATGATGTTAATAGATAGTGAGAGCAGAAACCTTGTTTGGCACAAGTAGACCCAAATACCGGTGTAATGCCCCCGTCGCTTACCAGAGTCTGACTAACGTGTGCGGGAACGCAGAAACCTGGGCGCTGGGCATGGCAGAGACATGGAAAATGTCAACGCTGTCTGCCAGGGAATTAGTTACTAAAATTAGATTGAATCTCGATATACCGTCCTTCACTCCTTTCGTAAGTATGATAAGCATATATCGACGTATTACGAGCGAGCATGCCCACTCTTAGACTCGTAAACTGGAAAGGGCACCATGGACATTGAGCACAAAGGAAAGTCGGAAAGGATTCTGACGATCTCCGGTACGTACCTCGAGTTTCGCAGTCACAAATTTCACTGGGGGTTGACAGGTATTCAGGACCAGCGGAAACAGTTGTGGACCTGCGGTATGGAGATAATCTTTGTAATCTGCATTTATGCATATATTAGGTCTAATTGAGCCGTCGGCTTGGAGTGTTTTATAATAGAAAGTCTTCGATTAGAGGGCCAAGTTTGACTACTTAGAAAGATGCAACATCTCCAGCAGTGAAGACAAAGAATGGCAAGCAACTTGAGTTATACCAGAGCATCCTGTCCGTCGCCATTCATTAATCGTCAGCGCTCAGCCTCTGTCTGTCTGGTATGGCATACACGAGGATTGAGCATAGTCTATTGTCCCGAGGTGATCGCGGTGAGAGGTGCCGGTAATAGGATCACGCTCTGTGGTACCGCCTTGCAAGGAACTTTGAGACAGGTGTTGCCGTCATCACTGCCTTTTCACATCCCAAATATAGCACATAGCCATAAGTAGATACCAAGTTCCTTCAGCTTTTACATATTCCAAGGTACAGGACGTTCCGAAACCGGCGATGGCAGATAGGTGGACAATTGTCAGCATTAGTACCGCGTAGCTCTCAGGCTGAAGTTACAGTAGAAAACGATGAGAGATCAACTTGAGAGATTGATTACAAATCGAGGAACGAGATGTGAGTCTCCCAGTCAAATGCCGATTTCACTGCAACCGTCGCCATGCGCTCTTCCTGCCAGATCCAGATTTCCTTGGATTTTTACGGAGTCAACCGACATCACTGTTGGTCTTCATCCAGATAGGAGGGGATTTCGCCACAAGAATGGCTGTCTTTTCCCATCTAACATCAGGCCCTTTTAATCTGCCCGACGTGTGAATGGCTCCATCTTTCTCCTCAGAGCGACGTCGTGAGTCCTAACCGCCTCTTTCCTGCTGCAGTCGTATTAACTCTCTTCAGGCTCGTCATTGTTATACTTTCTACATTTCCTTCTACTGTCTTGTTAATATCAAAGCTTTGAGGTGAGATGGCTCTTACGTGCTAGCAACATACAGATGACCAACCCTCTCCAGCGTTATAATGAGTTCAGACAACGACTCTGGGGATGAAAAGATGCAGGCCAAAGGGGATATTCGCGAAGAGCTTCGCCCCATACCTGGAGCTCCAGGAATTAGATACCACGATTCATCTGCTGTCGATCCCAACGTCGCCCTTGCCATTGGATTCCGCACACTCTCCATCCAGGTATCGGAACACCAGCACGCGGGAAAGCCTCAAGACGACGTGGTCAACTTCTTCGAACAGCTCACGTACCAGAATGTTTCCGTTGAGAAGCTTTGTAATATGTTCGGTACGACTGCGGATCGTGGCCTCGACAACGTTGTAGTGGCTCGCAATATCCAGCGAGACGGAAAGAATACGATCGCTAAGAAGAAACCCAAGTACTTCTGGAAACTGATTATGTATCTTTTCGGTGGATTTTGTTCCGTCCTTTGGGTAGCTGTTATCATCTTCTTCATCTGTTGGCGCCCCCTCGGCGGTTCTGCTCCTCAGCCTTTCAACCTCGCTCTCGCCATTCTTATCATTATTGTCATCTTGTGCCAGGCTTCGTTCTCCGCGTTCCAAGATTGGTCCACCAGCCGAATTATGAACTCCATTCTCGACCTCATTCCATCCGAATGTGTCGTCATTCGCGAGGGTAAGACCAGCAGAATTCCGGCCGTAGATCTGGCAGTTGGAGATCTTGTTATGATGTCCGTGGGTAACAAGGTCCCAGCTGACATACGGTTGATCGAGACATCCGACGATGTACGTTTCGATCGCGCTGTGCTCACAGGCGAGTCAGAAGAGGTCGAAGGCAGTGTCGAGTCACAAGACGAGACGTTCCTTGAAGCACCTAACATCGCTTTAATGGGAACTCATGTCACGAACGGGCACGCGAAAGGAGTTGTGGTACTGACAGGCGGAAGGACTGTGATGGGACGGATTTCCAAGCTCACAAACAAGACTAAAGCGAAGCCGACGCTGATTCAGCAGGAAATCTGGCGTTTCGTCCGGATTATCGTCTTCTGCACTGTCCTCCTCGCCTTGAGTATCCTCATCATTTGGCTTGCATGGCTTCATCGTGACCACAACGCCTTCATGACCGTAGAATCGATGCTTAGTGACGTCATGGGGTGCATTGTCGCTTTCATCCCTGAAGGAGTGCCCATTGCTGTCACTCTGACGCTGACTCTCATTGCTCGTCGTATGAAAAACATCTCGGTTCTCCCCAAGACGCTTGCTACTGTTGAGACTCTTGGCTGCGTCACTGTCATTTGTTCCGACAAGACTGGTACCCTTACACAGAACAAGATGTCTGTCATGTCCGCTGGGTTCGTCGACGAGACGTATACGGCTCAGGAGTTCCGGGAACATGTTGTGGCCGACTCGGCTGGAGAGGAGTCTGCAATTCGTTTGTTTCACAGAGCTGCAGTACTTTGCAATGGTGCAACCTTTGATTCTGCTACTGCTGATCTTCCCTTGGAGAATCGAGAGATCAACGGTGACGCAACTGACGGTGCCATCCTTCGTTTCGTCGAGTCCGCCGGAGACGCACCTGCTGTCCGAGCTTCCAAACCTGAGATATATCAGATTCCCTTCAACTCGCGCAACAAATGGATGCTCACCATGCACAATTCCTCGCCTCTCCAAGATTCTGAAAAGAAGTCCGCAAGCCTCATCTTCGTCAAAGGCGCTCCGGATGTTCTCGTTCCTAGCTGTACATCTTACTACTCTGCTGTCACGAATGACATCCGGCCCTTTGATTCGGTCGCTAGAACTAAGCTCATCGCGACTCAGGAGAAGTGGTCTCGCGGTGGACAGCGCGTAATTCTCCTCTGTATGCGAGAGTATATACCCTATCATACTCTTGGCACGAACGACTTCAGTACCGAGATCTCCAAGAAAGGTCTTGAGGAATTGACGGTAGTTGGAATTCTCGGACTCATGGATCCCCCTCGCCCTGAGTCTGCCATTACCGTAAAGGACTGCAGGAGAGCTGGTGTTCGATTCTTCATGGTTACCGGTGACTTTGGATTGACAGCTGCCGCCATTGCACGACAGATCGGGATTATCACTACCCATGCTGAACCTCATTCTTTAGCGGACGTGGTCCAACAAATGCAAGATCTGAAAGATACGCCTAGCGAGCGCTTGCCCAGTTGCCGCGACCCCGCCAATCGGATTCAGAAAAGCCTCGTGTTGGAAGGGAAGGATTTAGTTCTGTTCACGGAGGATCACTGGAAAATCGCTACGCGCTACGAAGAAATCGTATTCGCGAGGACGACACCGGAGCAGAAGCTGGGCATTGTTAATGCGTTCCAGAAGCGGGACAATGTCGTTGCGGTCACTGGTGACGGAGTCAATGACGCCCCTGCCCTAAAAGCGGCAGACATTGGTGTCGCCGTCGTTACTGGAAGTGATGTCGCGATGGAAGCCGCGGATCTTGTTTTAATGGGAAACTTCGACTCTATCGTTGGTGGTATCCGTCTCGGCCGCTTGGTGTTCCAGAATCTACAGAAGGTCATTGCATATCTCCTACCTGCAGGCAGCTGGTCTGAAGTCTGGCCTGTTCTTGTCAATGCTTACCTCGGTGTACCTCTTCCTCTTTCTTCATTCCTTATGATCATTATCTGCTGCTTCACAGACCTCGCACCCTGCCTTTCGCTCATTATGGAGAAAGAAGAATTTGACTTGCTTACGCTCCCTCCGCGCAACCACAAGAAGGACCATCTTATCAACCTCAAGATCTACACCCAGGCTTACCTTTTCATTGGCATGATGGAGATGGTTTGTGCACATGCGATGTTCTTCTTCTATTTCTGGCGGTATGCTCGAATCCCTATAGGTGACCTCTTCCTAGCATTTGAGAAATATAATGACCCCAATGGGTACCTCGGTCACAGCGCGGCGGATCTAATAAATTTCAACAACACCGGGCAATGTGTGTACTTTGTTACCCTCGTCATTATGCAATGGGGCAACCTCCTTTCTGTCCGTAACAAACGTCTCTCCATCCTTCAAGCCGACCCGATTCGTAAACAGAGGAGGAACCCGTGGCCTTTTGCTGGCGCCCTCCTTGCGCTGATCATTGCGATTTTTGTGACGAAAGTTCAAGGTCTTCAAAAGTTGTTCTTGACAGCGCCGGTTCCGATAGAATTCTGGTTTATCCCATTGCCACTAGCCTTGGCAGTTCTCATCATGGACGAGATCAGGAAGTTGCTTGTGAGGACCTATCCTAAAGGTTTCCTAGCGAGGATTGCTTGGTGATTATGAGGTACTTGGTGAGTCTTGTATTCCCGTTCTCCCATAAGAATTTATCTGATATTTGCATCTCTTTGAATAAGGTGTCACAATATGCTATGTAATTCCCTCCTTCATTTCTTTTATATTGACAAAATATCGCAAGAGATGTTGTTAAATAATTTTTTGAATACTATATTGATTGGACAGGGCAAGTGTGAAATTGAGGTCACTGTTAGTAACGGTACGCTCTGGTACCTGTTCTCCCTATGTTTGTAGACTGGTTTTGGAAGTCGCATATGTACAGCAGAAACAAACGATGGCAGCTTGATTCAAGCGCGATGATTACTACTTACCCATTTCCAGCGGTGTATGTTTGATCACCTTCCAAAACGTCACATCCGTCTTTTTTCTTTCCATTCGTCTCCATCGTCTATTGTACGTCCGTACTACTCGCTCTCTATCTGTCTCGCAGCAAACATAGCCAGGTCCTATTCTGTCAGTGTGTCTCCGTTATTTCTTCCTGACGTGTTGATAGCTTCCACTTGATTTCATACCAAAATATTAGTCACTTGAAACCCACTTACTTGCTGTGGCGTTCACTCGGTACTTTGTACCAGAGAAAGAAGAGAATTCAATAGCTGAAACTCGGAGGCCATCAGGAACCTTGGTTACGGTATCCCTGAACTATAGGTGTGGTGACTCAGTGTAAGGCAGCGTACAGCCAATGCTCTTTATCGCTATGCTACAAGTTATTTTTGGCTTATTTATATATTCTCTGTCAATTCTCGAAAAATACCCTTCGGTTGTGCGTTGTGTCTGCGGCCGAATGACCGTATTAGCGTGAATGCTGTCCGTGTGATGGGATTGACGCTACCGAAACCTGAGTACAATACAGTTCTTGACCTCCAAACACCCTTAGACATGCTGCTCGTACCGGCCCGGGCTCGCTTCAGAACGTCCGACTTTTGATGTCTCGACGACAACTCATAGCATTTAAATTAAATTTTCCTTTCGTGCACTGCTTAGTGAAACTGACACTATCAGTTATTTCTGTATCGTTAACAGCACTCAGTCAAGTTTCCATACGGTCATTGTGTCTTTTTCTATGTGGTTAGGGATTTTACCTAGGTAATTCAATCCACGTGGGTGGGTTATAGATTGTTCCATGAGAAAGAAAATCTCACCACTTTCCCAGTGCCACATCATGATTTATATAACTCTGGCCCCACAGCAATAGTCACTTCTCCAGTCACCAATTTTTCCTTTAC
>QLOM01005090.1:0-16248 GCA_003313785.1 Termitomyces sp. MG148
CACTCTTGATTCGTGAACTCCAGGCAATAAGTTATTTTGTACTCGTCTAATACAATTTCTATTCTGTGCTATGCTTTGTCAGGTTATGGGCCCCGATGTCAGCAATATGACTTCCGATACCTTACATTTCGCGAAGTTCAATGGCACCAACTATCACGTTTGGTCGGATAATATGAAAGCTGCTCTCCAGGCTAAGTCCTTGTGGAGCATCGTATCCGGTCATGAATTATGCCCACCGAAGCCACCAAGCGAGTATCCTGGCCTATTGATTTCACCCGAAGCCAGCACTTCCTCTGATTCTGTCAAGAAGGAAGGGCAGGAATTACTCGATGTCCTTCAGTCGAAGGAATACTTATCTTGGGAACAGGCTTGTGACAAGTACGAACGTTGGCTCAATCGAGATGACGCCGCCATGGGTCTTATACGCAATGCTATCGAATATACACAGCGTGACTCCATCATTGGCCTAGAGAGTTCTGTCGAAGTTTGGGAACATCTTCGTCAGAATTACGTCAAGCAGCAGAGCGGGGTAAACATCCATTATTATTATCAGCAGCTCTATGCGAAGCGCTGGGATGGACATACCTCTATATCTGATCACATAGGTTTTTACCTCAATATTTGTTGACGATTCCTCGAAGCTGATCACAAGGTCGATGACATCACAATCGTTAATGCCATTCTACTTTTGTTGCCTCGTACACCTACCTGGGAAGTTGTCAAGCAAAATTTGCTTTATCGAGGGACTGCGCTTACATTGGACACTGTCACCACTGAGTTACTGCTTGTTTACGAGAGAACTCAACATGAAAACAATTCCTCATCCAAAACCTTGGCCTTCGTATCCAAGAATGAAAACTTTTCCAGTGGGAGTAAAGACTATTTGAAGTCAACGAAGAAGAAGTCCAAGTTCAAGAGAGAGCCGAAGCCCGACGATATTTGCCACAACTGTGGGGATAAAGGACATTGGAGTCCTAGATGCCCCAAACCCAAAAAGTCCAAGAACGCCGGCAATGCTAATATAACCATTGCTGAATCAAAGAATCAGACTCGCAAAGTGGGAAAGGTTTTAATGGCAACAAACAATGGAATGCCCTCCGGTTTACTTCTTGATAGCGCCACAACTTGTCATATGATTGCCGATCGATCATACTTCACCAAATATCAAGAAGTCGTCGATCAACACATATCTGTTGGTGGGTTTAATGAACTGACTGTTGTTGGCAAGGGCACCATTCAGTTCAAGACAAACGTATTGAGTGGAATCAATGACGTACTCTTGCATGATGCGTTGCACATACCGAATCTTGGTGCAAATCTAGTCAGTTTAGGTTCACTGCAACAAGCCGGTGCTACAATCAAAGGACTTTCGTATGGCCTCAGTCTTGCCTGGAATGGAGAAGATTTCTTGCATGTGAATCTTATAGGTTCTTATGGAACCCTCTATCGAATCGAAGAAGTAAACCTTAATCAGATTGACGACCAGGTGGCGTACATGGCTAGTGAGTCCACAATGCGTTTATGGCACCGTCGACTGGGTCACATTAGCCCACAGACTATCAAGTCAATGCTGGACCGAGAATTAGTAACCGGACTTGAAATCAAGTCTCCTCGCCTGTTTGATCAACTGTGCAGCGGCTGCATTCAAGGAAAGTCCGTCAGGCCTCCTCTCCCTCAAACCAGCAACACTAAATACGACAAGAATGAGCTCCTTGTCATCGACATGACTGGACCTATGTCTACACCCACCTGGGACAGTTACAACTATGCATTGGTGGTAATCGAGGCCAGTTGTCGGTATCCTGTTGGTAGGCTCTTGAAGCACAAGGAAGACGCTGGCGACAAAGTTCACGACATTGTTGCTCAATTCGAACGTCAAGGCGGTAAATACGTGAAGATCATCAGAACCAATAACGGTACTGAGTTCGTCAACAATATGATGAACAAGTTTTGCTCAAGAAACGGCATTAAACACGAGACTACGAATCCCTATTGTCCTGAACAAAATGGAATTGCAGAGCATGCAATTGCTGTTTTCATGGAGATGACTCGTAGTATGCTCCATGGCGCAAGAATGGACCTACGTTATTGGGGCAAAGCTTTCTTGTATGCCGTATATCTTTGATCAATTTTGCCCACGTCAGCACTACAAGGAAAAATTCCCTACAGTGAATGGTTTAACCATAAACCTGACATTTCACACTTACGGATTTTTGGTTCCCTTGGTTGGGCTCATGTCCCCAAAGAGGTTCGTCATGGGAAGCTCGAGTCACAGGCTGTTAGAGTGCGAATGCTCGGGTGGTGGGCAGGAGAAACGAAAGGTTATAGATTGGAGGACCTTGAAAATGGAAAGTTAATCACTTCTAGAGATGCTCAATTTCATGAAGATGACACACCTAGTGAATTGGCTCAAGTCGAAGTTGGACTTACTCGATCAACTCCTGAAGAAGTCAATAATTTGATAGATGCTGCCATTCCCTCCGAAACAGAGTTATCTTGCCAGATATCCATTCCTCCACTTGAAGCCGAAGTAGCGACTACATTGCATGAACCAAATGACAATTGAGAACCATCAACAGAATCCTCTATTGATGATTCGAGGGATCCATCAACAGAATCCTCTATCAATGAAGAATTGTGATATCCTACACCATCTCAGCCAGTTACTCCGACACATGCTCAACCTACTATCGTAGTTCCTCAAGCTCCGCGAAAAACAAGTATATGGGACAACTTACCCAAACGTAACCCCTCATCTCACGAACGTTGATTACCCAAAAGATATCGCAAAGATGAACCTGTGAGTACTATCAATAATCATGCTGCTTTTATAGCTGTTTTGGGTCCTACCGTACATGATGCCCTAAACTCAGCGGAGTCCAGTGGATGGAAGGATGCCATACAATCTGAATACAATCAACTTGTTCGAAAAAGGGTATTCGAAGAAGTAGACAACTTACCTGATGGAAAGAAAGCAATCGGCAGCAAGATTGTGCTCAAGGAGAAAGTCGATGAACATGGAAACCATGTAAAATTCAAAGCTTGTATCGTCGCTCAAGGTTTCTCGCAAGTTCCCGGTGTTGACTTTGATGAAACCTTCTCATCAGTCACGAAATTCACCACTCTTTGCATATTCCTAGCACTTGCTGCCATCAATGATCTGGAGATCCAACAGATTGATGTGATCGGAGCGTACCTGAAGGGATCTCTCAATGAGGACATCTACATGCATGCTCCAGATGGAACAGGCAAGAAGAAGTATTGGAGACTGCATAAAGCCATATATGGTCTTAAGCAAGCAGGAAGAAAATGGAAGCAATGCCTACACGACGCGCTTGTCAAATTGGGATTCGAGCAGATTCACTCCAATGACTGTCTCTATATCTATTGATCTGATGATGAAATAGTCTTGATCGTTCTGGTCTATGTCGACGACATGGTCATAGCTGGGAAAGATCTCTGTAAAGTCATTTCCTTCAAAGAGAATCTAGCAAATGACTTTGACATCACCAATCTAGGAGAAATTTGATACATCTTGGGTCTTCTAGTCACTCAGGATCGCGCAAATCACCTCATTTATCTAAATCAGACCTCCTACATCAATTCAATACTTGATCGCTTCCAGATGTCTTCTTGTACCCCTGTATCCACTCCTATTTCGACCAATCATAATTTAACTCATGTTCAGACCCCTTGCTCTCATGAAGAAAAGATTCTCTATGATCAATATGCTAAAGGCCTCAACTATTTGGCTCTCGTAGGATCACTACTCTACGCCACTCAAACCAGACCTGATATACAATACGCCGTCAGTCTAGTTGCTCAATTTGCTGCTAATCCAGCCATAGCTCATTTGGCCGCCTGCAAACGCATTCTCCATTACTTAAAAGGCAGCAATGATCTCTCCCTCAAGCTTGGTGGAAAAGCGAACGAAGGAATCAAATTAGTGGGCTGGAGTGACGCCAATTGGGCAGGTGACACTTGCGACAGGAAGTCGATCAGTGGGTGGAGTTTTGATATCAATGGAAGTACTGTCTCGTGGTCTTCGAAAAAGCAATCGGTTGTTGCCACCTCCACTGTCGAAGCGGAGTATATCGCCTCTTCCAATGCGACTTGCAAAGCTATTTGGTTGCGTGCTCTATTGTCAGAACTTGACTTCCCTCAAGTTACCGCAACCATCATTTACTCTGATAGTGCTGGAAGTATCGCGTTATCCAACAATCCTGTGTCGCACTCTTGGGCCAAACATATCGACATCCGATATCACTTTATACATGATCATATTGCACGCGGAAATATCAAGTTACAATATGTTTCAACCAAAAACATGATAGCCGACGTCTTAACGAAAGCTTTACCGCGCGATGCATTTATCAAATATCGAAACGAACTTGGAATTGTCGACTCTCGGTCATTGTCGAGTGGGAGTGTCGAAGTATGCGCCAATTGACCTCATTGTATGGTCATCGCTTTGTCAGGATAGTCGTACGTTTCTTTTTATACTTTAAACATTCTGTCATAGTGAGACTCGTATTACTCACCTATGTCTCACTGATAAGAAAAGGGGTATATAGTAACTTTGAATCCTGGAGTTCACATCACTCTTGATTCGTGAACTCCAGGTGAGTATACTTACTTTAACTGTACTTATAGATTACTCAATATAATCACTCTTGATTCGTGAACTCCAGGCAATAAGTTATTTTGTACTCGTCTAATACAATTTCTATTCTGCGCTATGCTTCGTCAAGAGCTGCTGATGCAGTGTAAAGTTCCCTCCCTCTTCCATTGACATCAAACTCTGACAAAAACCTAAGTAGGTGCCAAGTGGTTGTGATTGTGACTGGCAAAAGATTTCGTCTGCCGACATTGAATATTGACTCGTAGGACCACATATTTATCTACCTATCGTGAAACTCCGGAGAATCTGGCGAATCTGGCAAATTTGAAGTTGAATCGCCTGAGATTAAGGACCCTTTCCAGTTGTCAGAGGACTTGAATAGTATGTTTTTCTCCAATTGACCGTATCACTTGTAGTTGACCTTGCTGTTCTTACGGGCCCCGAAGCTACAAAGCATAATCCCCAAGTGCAGGAGTTGTCTTTCAGGGCGCTCTCCAGGACAACGAGTATGTAGTTTCTCTTTCCTCTCATTGACCCATCTTTTCGCAGAGTCGCGCATATTCGGGGGCTTGTCGGATGGTTCCACCGCTTGAGGAGGGCTATAGCAGTGCATAAGAAGAAACATGTTTCTTCGTACACGGAGAAGGTCCAGGCTGGGGAACATTTGAAGCAGTCTTTTTGCTCATCGCAAAATTACCACCTGGTCTTTGTCCGCGCCTGAGCTAGCCTTGCCTCGAGCAAAATTTACCCGCCCTTCCACTCAAGATACAGTGGAACAAAAGAGATGAGGATAGGCGCAATAGGGGACCTCTACGTGAAGACACCAGACCTTGAAGGTGAATTGATAGCTCAAGAGCCAGTAATGTGTGTGGAGAGCAAGTGGGTCGTTCCCACCCACCCAATAGCAGCTAATCAAAATCACCATATGTTCATAGGCACGAGCAATTCACCCTTGTTGTTCGTGGGGGGGCCGAGAAACCCTCAATGGGATTTCTTGTCACAGAACCAAGACAAATTATATGTATAGTATTGTAACTAGAACAAAATGAAAGATTTATTTGCAACCCATCTCGAAGGCGCGTAACGAAGACAGCATTTATCCCCCAAATTTGTACAAATAAAAAAACAACCCTTCCAGAGTCTGCATATCTACTCTACTTGTGTCTTTATCCTGTTCAGTCATACCTGAGCATTATCGCACACTCTTCAAGCCCCCATATCTACTTGTTGCTTTCTTCTCTTCGACCTCGCTATTTGCTCAGTCTCTTCACATCAGGCTTCTTTCAAACGCGTTACTTATGGATAATGACAATGAAATTGCACCTCCTGTACGTGTGAAGATACAGCAGGAGAGAATAGCACCTCCTGTACGTGCGAAGATACAGCATAAGGATATTGCACCTCCTGTACCTGCGAAGATACAGCATGAGAGAGTGGCTGCTCTACGCACGCTGATAGCTCATGGTATCCCATGTATCCTTTGGGGTGAAGATGCTGATACATCTGTCTCGAAACTATGAGACAGGACGAAGTAAATAAAGAAGTAAACATTACCTAAGCCTAACCAAAAGAGCCGAAAACTGTAAGCTCTAGGACGTCGAAAACTGTAGACGGGTATACTTACTCATCTAAACACCTCCCCACACTAAGAACCAGCCGAGCCAGCAAGCAAAGAGACAAAGAGCAGCTGCTATCAACAATTTGATGGCAGCACGCTCAGTTTTGGCGCCAGCATGCTTACTTCCAGTGGCAGTGTCAAAGGAAATCACCGATCACTGATGTGATCTGATCAAAACCTTCGTCACGAAAACCAATTTGCATACTCACAATCCGCTTCCTCCCTCACCACAACTACGAACATGACCATGACCATGACGAAGGGCCTGCTGAAACGAGTCCTGAGGAGAATAAACCAGGAAAAGTGGGATGGGGAGCTGGGATGAGGGAAGAGCTGAGGCCAAAGAAGTGCCAAGCGCTCCAACCACGGCAAGTTGGTTTAGCCACAGCTGGAGCCTGGGAACGCGAGGAAACCAATACCGGAATATCACGTGGGTAGCAGATGGTCTGTGCACAAAGGGAAGGATATAAAAAGAGAGGGATTTCGAGAGGAGCGGGCAAGCAATCACTTGCCATGGCTCAGTGTCCCCAGGGAGCGTGACAACTTAGGCCTACAAGCATAAGCATTAGCTTTGGGTCTTTCTTTAATAGATTTTATTGAACCCAAAGAGTCTTTTAGAATTAAGTTTTTGAATTCTGAAAAGCTTTTAAAAATCAAATAAAAATTACTACTTTAACAATCATTGAAAGTGTGCGCACGTGTAACTAAGCCCTACAAAATCAGTGAATTGTCCTGAGTAAACTAAGTTAGACTAGTCTGACTAAGCCAGCTCAAAAGTACAATTTCACATCATCTGGAGCCCACTGCGAGGGGCTTTTATTGCACAACCAAAACACTTTCATTCGGATTTCCGTCAGGAGTCCAAACTTTAAAAAGAAACAATTAGTTTTGCACCACCTGGGTATTGGCCTAAAACGCCTAAGGAAAATAATCCAAAGGCTAAAACCGCTAGTACACCCAAACCAAGGGAGACCCGTGCCTCTAGCACAGGCACTCTCATAAGTCAGATAGAATTGGAGAACTGGAGAAGGGTTTTAATAAAATGACTGAGTTGCTTTCAGTGTTGGTCACACTAGAAGTACTAACAGTCCTGGGGATGGACAGAAGAAAAAGGATTTTTAGAAGGCTCAAGGAAGGTAGTAAGGAAAGAGAAATCTCTACCTAAGGACCCTTCATTACCAGAGAGACCACCAGAAAACCCTTTAAAAGAAAAGCTAACTATGGTGATCCCACCAAGAGTTGCAACAAAACTGGACTTACCTTTTGAAAAGGTACCAGCACTGAATGAGGATAGAAGAGCACCAGTGCAGGCCACTGTGGAAAGCACTCTTCAAGGAACTAAGAGAAAATTGGATAAAACCATTGACAAGTTATGGGAAACTATAGTGCCTATAACCACAAAAGAACTGCTGGCTATAGCCCCAGGGCTTAAAGAGGCAATGATTGATAAATTGGCCTCTAAGTCAGGAGCAAAGTCTGGGGATACTTATGTCCCAAAAGTAGCTGGTCAAAACCTGAATGCAGTAGCAGGGGAGCAGGCAAAGCAGGTAGATGTTAATGAACTACCAGTTACCACCTATTTCATAGCAGATGGAACACAAGTTGGATTACCCACTGGAGCAGTGGTCCACCAAGATTGTGTTGCCACCTACTTGGAAAGTAGACCCCCAGGAGACAAACCAGTAGTTGTCTATGTGGCTAGGGAACTACAGGTTCTACGATCCTTGAACCCTGTTGTCAACAGGAAAGGGCCAGTGGAGTCAATCCTAGATAGTGGATCTCAAATAGTCTGTATGGCTTTAAGAGAAGCATTACACTTAGGGTTGACCTGGGACCCAGACATAAAACTAAAGATGGAAAGTGCTAATCAGCAGGTCAATGAGTCAGTGGGCTTAGCTCGCAATGTACCATTCACCTTTGCTGAAGGATTCACCATCTACCTCCAAGTGCACATATTTGAGCAACCAGCTTATACTGTCCTACTAGGTCGTCCATTTGACACTTTGACAGAAAGCAACATTCAAAACCTGCAGGATGGTAGTGCAATCATCACTATCCAAGACCCAAACACTGGTCAACGGATGGTCTTGCCCACTATTGAAAGAGGGAAGGTACCCAAGAGTGAGATTGCAGCAGAAGCAAAATTTTGAGTCTCGATGAACTGGTTGATAATCAGGGAGAGGTTGCAGTGAGTCTAGCTGAGACTCAAGAAGGAGAGTTAGTGGTGACAGGTTATGTGTTGAAGCAGGAAGGGTTTGAGAAAGAAGAGTTGAGAGATGTGTACTTGCATGCTTTTGCAGCAAGCAAGGAACTTGGAAGGAAGAAACAGAAGACTTTATCCGCATATTTGAATAGGCAACTATCTCCAATACCAGACAGTCTTGAGGAGTTGATAGCACAGGAAGGAAACCTAAACTTAGAAGCAGGTATGGGAGAAACCGCACAAGTATTTTCTAAGAAATACAAACCTGTGGATAAGAAGGTGAGGCCTGTGCTAGGAACCTCTCCTGAGGAGTTTAGAATTGAAAGGTGCATTACTGGAGACCCACTGGCAAATATGCCACAGTTGGATCCCCATCCACCAGAGTTCAAACCCTCAGGAAGGTATACAACAGAGTGCAAGGAAATCATTGATCAAGCACATGATGATGGTTTTCTATGGCCAGAAGAGATGAAAGCAGTACATCATTTGATGATGTCACAAAATGAAGCTTTTGCATGGGATGACTCTCAAAGAGGAAGGCTTAAGGAGGAATTCTTCCCTCCTATAGTAATGCCTGTTATACCTCATACACCTTGGGTGTTAAGAAACATTCCGATTGCTCCCGGTCTTCGTGATAAGATCTGTAAGATGCAGAAGATTGAGGCAGGAGTTTATGAACCCTCCAATTCTTCATACCAATCCCAGTGGTTTACGGTATTAAAGAAAGATGGAGAAAGCTTGAGGATAGTCCACAGCCTAGAACCTTTGAATAAAGTAACTATCGCTCACTCCGGGTTGCCACCAGCAACTGAGGAGCTGGCTAGTCACTTTTCAGGGAGGGCCTGTGGAGGGATATTTGACTTATATGTTGGATATGATGAGAGGTTGTTGGATGTACGATCCAGGGATTACACCACCTTTCAGACACTCTTTGGTGCGCTAAGGTTGGTAACTCTCTCAATGGGCTGGACTAATTCAGTACCAATCTTCCATGATGACATTACGTTTATCTTGAAAGATGAGATCCCACATGTGACTTGGCCTTACATCAATGATGTAGCAGTCAGGGGACCTCCTACTAGGTATGAATTGCCAGATGGTAGTTGTGAAGTTATACCAGAAAACCCAGGCATTAGAAGATTTGTATGGGAACACCTACACAATGTGAATAGGGTGTTACAAAGAATCAAATATGCTGGAGGAACTTTCTCTGGGAGGAAGTCAGTAGTATGTGCTGATGAGATTGTGGTGGTTGGTAACCAATGTTCTTATGAAGGACAAAAACCAGAAACCAAACAATTAGCAATTGTTATGGGCTGGGGTGACTGCAGAGACAAGTCAGAAGTACACTTGTTCTTAGGGACATGTGGCACTTTCAGAACATTCATTAAAAATTATGCTAAAGTGGCTGCACCTATCAACAAGCTAACACAAAACAGTGTACCTTTCACTTGGGAAGAAGAGCAACAAGTAGCTATGGCTACAATGAAAGAGCTGTTAGCAGAAAGTGCTCCTTTGAAACCAATTGACTATGAGTCAGAAGGGGCTGTAGTGTTATCAGTGGACACTTCCTGGATGGCTGTAGGTTTTGGCATCTTCCAAGAAGATCCAGAAGACCCAAAGCAACACATTTGTGCAAAGCTAGGATCTATAACCTTGAATGCAAGGGAGGCAAGGTTTTCTCAGCCAAAGCGAGAGCTATATGGTTTAATGAGAGCCTTGCAAGCCAACAAATATTGGTTGGTGGGTTGTAGGAAGTTAATAGTAGAAACAGATGCCAGATACTTGAAAGGAATGCTAAGCAATCCTGGAGTAGGCCCTAATGCTACTATCATGAGATGGATTGAAGATGTATTACTCTATCACTTCACCTTAAGGCATGTGCCAGGGAAAACCTTCAGTGTAGATGGTTTATCTAGGCGATCCAAGTATCCTGGAGATGAGGAATACGCACCAGTTGATCCCGAGTTAATGGATGAACCAAAGTCAATGGGTTTTGAATATCCAGACAAGGAACACCAAGTACCTGGATGGAAAGACTGGGAACCTTTGAAGCTTGAGGAGTTTGCTGATCAGATTGACACTCGAGGTGGATACTTGCAATTAGTAGCCACTGAGGTAGCTGATTTTGCAAAGGAGTTGAGTCAAGCAAGGACTCAAGAACAGGAGTTGAGAAAAGCAGTGACAAAGGGATCTTCAGGAAACAATATAGACCCAGTAGCGGTATTAGCTATGTCAAGGCCATTGTTACCAGAAGATTCATCTGAAGAGAGAATAGAGGATACACAAACCTATCTGGAACACAGAAAGGGAGGTGAAGGGGAAGAATGGGACAGTTTGTTGCCACTTGTACAAAGTTGGTTACAAGATCCAGGAATTGAACCAAAGGACCTACCAAGTTGTGAACCAGAGAGGTTCAAGAGGTTTGCTAGGCAGTTTTTCTTTGATAAGAAAGGAAGGCTGTATAAGCGAAACCAAGAGGAAAGACATAAGCTAGTAGTTGACATTGATCGACAAATGTTTATGCTCAAGTCAGCCCATGATGCCTTAGAGCATTGAGGGACCTATGCAACCAAAATGTTGATACAAGAACGTTTCTGGTGGCCAGGAATTGATGGTGACGTACAGTGGTATGTTGGGACTTGTCATAACTGTCAGATACAACAGAAGACAGTTGTCAATAGAGCACCAACTGTGACCTACACCCCCTCAATCTTTCAGACAATACACATAGA
Source organism: Termitomyces sp. MG148 (assembly GCA_003313785.1). Taxonomy (NCBI): domain Eukaryota; kingdom Fungi; phylum Basidiomycota; class Agaricomycetes; order Agaricales; family Lyophyllaceae; genus Termitomyces; species Termitomyces sp. MG148. Next base: position 11,178 of record QLOM01005090.1, read on the forward strand.
TACCATGCACATGACACCAGCTTCAAATGGCTGTAAATACATAGTCCATGGACGATGTGCCTTGTCTTCTTGGATGGAAGGAAGGCCTTTGCGCAAAGAAAATCACAAAACAATTGGTCAATGGTTATTTGAAGATGTAATTTGTTGCTGGGGCTGTATTTCCAAGATTGTAACAGACAATGCAGAACAGTTCAAACAAGTCACTGCCTGGTTAGAGAAAAAGTATGGCATTAAAGGTATTACTATCTCACCATACAACTCACCAGCCAATGGACGCATTGAACGACTGCATTGGGATGTTAGGCAAGCCTTGTTCAAAGCTTGTGAAGATCGCACCAAGTGGTTCTGGTTCTTCTACCATATAATGTGGAGTGACCGCATAACTATAAGACAGCGATTTGGGTGCTCACCGTACTTCATGGTTACTGGGGCCCACCCTACTCTTCCATTGGACTTAGTAGAAGCCACCTGGTTAGTTGAGCTACCAGAAGGGCCACTAACAACAGAAGAGTTAATTGGGTATTGTGCAAAGGCATTAGCCAAGCACTACCAGCATGTAGAAGAAATGAGACAGCGAGTTGGCAAGGACAAGCTCCAGTGGGCCTTGAAATTTGCAGAAGAGCATAAAAGCTCAATTAAAAATTACAAGTTCAAACCCTTGGACCTTGTCTTAGTCAAAAATATGATTACCAAAAGCTCATTTAGTGCAAAAATGTTACCACGATTCCATGGGCCCATGGTTGTAGTTGCTAAGACACAAGGTGGTAATTACATTGTAGCAGAGCTCGATGGTTCAGTTTGGCAAGCATGGGTAGCAGCGTTTCGAGTTATACCTTACAAGGCTTGCAAGCAGCTGAAATTATCACAAAGCTTAGAAAAATGGGTAGATATTACCTCCGACAAGCTAAAAGAGCTAAGGGAGGAACTACACAAACCCACTGAACCAGTCACTAAGGACATCTCATTTGACACAATAAGGCTCCACAAGCCAACTGACAATGAGTTGGGCCTGTCACTTCTGGAATAAGACAGAAAGGAGAACGGAAGTCCCTCTGTGGTTTTCTTAAAATACACAAAGCTGTGGCAGATAAAGGACTACCAAGAAATGGTACTAGCTTCAGCCAGGTGGTCACTGTCTTAATCAACACTGGCACAGAAGAAATGACAGTCGAATTCCCTCATATTCAGCTTGCAAGTCAAACGTGGGCAGTAGTCATGGTCTTTTTTTTGACTACGGATGAGTAAACTTTGGCTTGTGGTGCCAACGCAGGGGTTCAAAACCCCAGGAAGGAAGAAAAAGATTGCAAAAAGAACCAGCAAAACTCAAAGTTTGTTTAACAATAAAAATAAACTTAAAGACACTCAAAGTCAGAGAAAAGGGCATTAATTTGAGGTACTCAATGGTTATGGAAAGAGGGATTATATAAAGAATGGGGTGGGTACAAAGGCTATGCTAAATGGCTAAGACAGAGGCAGCGCCGATGTTTACACAGCAGCCGCCTCCGGAACTTCCACGGCATCTTTGGAATCCATTGGTGGAGGGTCCTGAAACTCGACATCAGAATCATCATTGCTGTTCTGGCTAGACTAAATGCAAAGATAAGGCTGTAAGCAACGAAAAGGATAAGGTTTAAACAGAAAGACGCACCTCAAATGAAACATTGAGCGCGTTGAGGAGAGACCCCGCAGTCTCAACGTCAGATGGGACTAGAGCCTGTTTGAGCTGACCCTGACAATCTTGAATGAGTCAGTAGGTCTGAAGGGCCAGGTCAAGCTGAAACAATTGACATGTGGCGGCTAATTCGACGGCTTTGAGATGCTTTTGAAGGGTGTCGCGGGGTACGGAGTTGGCGTCATTGGATAATAAGACCGAGTCAAGCATCAAATCAACCTGCGCAAGTAATGCCAACGCGGTGTCGCTACCAGGCTTGTGAGGGGCTGTAAAAAGTAGTCAGCAAGCGTTAACAAAGCAAAAACTAATAAGGGACATACTAAAAACAGATATAACCTTGGGTTTTTTGCATGAGGTTTTAGGTCGGGATTAGCCTGAGGAAGAGCAAGAGAAAGAGTAGCGACGCGATAAGAGAGAAGATCAAGACGAGAGGCTGTGAAAAAACTCACGTTAGCCTTGCGCTTAGAGCCAAGAGAAGATGACGCACTAAGCATCTCGACGTCTTGGTCAGCGCAGCGGCAACGCTGGAAAACATAAGGAAAAGAGCAAGAAAAGGATGACTGGAAGACACACCTCTTCCTCTTCCTTATGACAAGCTTCCCGATGATTGGATTCAATTGTGATTATGGCATTGGCAAAGACAAAGAAGGCCTTGATATTGGCCGAGTCATCAGCTGCATGATGGTCAAGAAGAGACAGGGTTGCAACGAGCTTTTCATGCAGACCTTTCTGATTGGCAATGCAAGAGAAATTGGCCTGATCCGCAAAGCGCTGAGGGCAGAGAAATTATAAGGGCGAAGGAAAATAGCAATGGAACTTACCCATCCAATTGAGCCGAGGTACCTTGCTCGATTGGCAGGGGTTCCAGGAAACGCACAAGCGGTATTGCAGAGACCAACAACAGCTTGCACAAACAGAGGATATTGAAGGACAGCTAAAATCACTTGATTGCTGTCGCGCTTAACGGACTTCTTCAAAAGACCATAGAAGTCTTGTGGCAAGACCGGCGGTTTTGGGGAAGTACGAATCACAACGTGAGGAGGTGCCACTTGCATGGCTCAGCCATTGGGCATTCAACAAGGAGCAGTAGGGGTAGGAACAGGGGCCATGATAATAAAAAGAGAGAAGTTCAGTTGCTTTTAAAGCAAAAGAAGATGATCTTGATCAATGAAGATGATCGAGGATGAGTAGGTGATTGAGTTAGCAGAGAACGGGAGAAAGCCGAAAAATCTTTTTTTTTTTCTAAAAAGACAAAGGGCACGAGAATAAGCAAGGAAGGGCTGCAGCACACCAGCATCGGCGAATGACTGAGGGCAGTCATTTTATAGTGCAAGGGAGGTGATACGTCTGTCTCAAAACTATGAGACAGGACAAAGTAAATAAAGAAGTAAACATTACCTAAGCCTAACCAAAAGAGCCGAAAACTGTAAGCTCTAGGACGTTGAAAACTGTAGACGGGTATACTTACTCGTCTAAACACCTTCCCACACTAAGAACCAGCCGAGCCAGCAAGCAAAAAGACAAAGAGCAGCTGCTATCAACAATTTGATGGCAGCACGCTCAGTTTTGGTGCCAGCACGCTTACTTCTGGTGGCAGTGTCAAAGGAAATCACCAATCACTGATGTGATCTGATCAAAACCTTTGTCATGAAAACCGATTTGCATACTCACAATCCGCTTCCTCCCTCACCACAACTACGAACACGACCATGACCACGACGAAGGGCCTGCCGAAACGAGTCCTGAGGAGAATAAACCAGGAAAAGCGGGATGGGGAGCTTGGATGAGGGAAGAGCCGAGGCCAAAGAAGTGCCAAGCGCTCCAACCACGGCAAGTTGGTTTAGCCACAGCTGGAGCCTGGGAACGCGAGGAAACCGTGCACAAAGGGAAGGATATAAAAAGAGAGGAATTTTGAGAGGAGCAGGCAAGCAATCACTTGCCACGGCTCAGTGTCCCCAGGGAGTGTGACAACTTAGACCTACGAGCATAAGCATTAGCTTCGGGTCTTTCTTTAATAGATTTTATTGAACCCAAAGAGTCTTTTAGAATTAAGTTTTTGAATTCTGAAAAGCTTTTAAAAATCAAATAAAAATTACTACTTTAACAATCATTGAAAGTGTGCGTGCATGTAACTAAGCCCTACAAAATCAGTGAATTGTCCTGAGTAAACTAAGTTAGACTAGTCTGACTAAGCCAGCTCAAAAGTACAATTTTGCATCAATGCAATGCGCTTCGCTCCTCTTCACAGAGTTCCGACGTGTCTGTTTGACCAACAAATTCTTGTTCCAGACCATCTTTTACAACAGGCGGCTGCAGTGTTACGAGAAGGTCTCTATAGATCCATGCCCTTTACAGGACGCTACCTGGATACATCCGGTCCTCTCATCGGCACCTTGGCATTCCCAAAGGGAATTTGTCTGAAACATCACAACATACCCAAGGAGGAGCGCTATAAGCTCGAACCAATTCCAATGGCCATTGTCCTTCTTCCACAATCCTACTACGGCATGTCTGTTGATACTCCGGAACGACTTCAATCATTACAGCTAGTGATACAAGGTACAGAGACCACTAGGCCTGTTGATGGTTGAGCTTTTTAGCCGTCCAGAAGTACTCCAGGTTTTTGTGGCCTGTCCAGACTTCAAATTTGTGCCAGGCCCCCTCCAGGAAGTGGCGCTACTTCTCCAGCAACTAGATGATCATGAGCATCTCCTTGTTGTAGATCTCATAGTTCCATTCCATGGCATTGAGGCTCTTGGAGTAGAAGGCAATGGGGTGCTACTTATCATCCTCTAGGGATTCCTGGGAGAGGACCACGCCGGTGGCAAAGTCAGAGCTGTCTGCCTTGACTCAGAAGGGCCAGTCATTGTTGGGGAAGAGCAGAATGGGCTTGGAGGTGATAGCGGACTTCAAAGCATCAAAGGCCCGCTGTTTCATGTCTCCCCAAGCCTAAGCAACGTCCTTCCCAGTGAAGTCAAAGACGGGCCAAGCATGGTGGGAGAAGTCCTGGTAGAACTGCTGGTAGAAGTTGGTGAACCCTGAGAAGGCCTGTACTTCCTTCTTGCTCCAGAGTTCTGGCCACTGCATGACACCAGCCACCTTCACCAGGTCCATCTCCATCATGCCATGGAAGATGATGAGTCCAAGATACTTGATGTGGGTCTGCTCAAACTCACACCCCTCCGGCTTGAGGTAGAGCTGGTGTTAGCAGAGAGGGTCCAGGACAACTTGTGTGATCCAGCAATGTTCCTCTAATGTCCTGGTGTAGATGAGAATGTTGTTGAAATACACTGATACGATGCTGTACAGCATTCAGAGACAAAACATGCACCGGAAGTCAAAATAAACCTTTAATATACAGGCTGAAAACTGTAAGCCTCCTGGTAGCAGTCTCTACAA